>PVJA010026066.1:0-17170 GCA_004027025.1 Myocastor coypus
GGCATGACCCACCTCCCTACTGATGTTGCTTAGAAAAAAAAAAAAAAAAGGAAAAGAATATACTTCTCTTTAGACTAAGAGTAAGCAGGTACATATACAGTCAAATGTTCTGCAATTGCAGTGGGCCACCAGTGAAGCTTGTGATGTTGGAGGCTATTGAATCTAAGCCTAAGGAAATGTTTTTCAAATGAGCCCCACCCCCACTACCGCTCCACTCCCAATGAGCATTCCCCCAGGCAGCCCAGGCCCAGCAATTCCTTTGGCAGTATTTTTTTTAATGAATAATTCCACTTTAAAGATAGTATCTTGGGGCTGGGGAGATAGCTCCGTGGCACAAGTGCCTGCCTGGCAAGTGCAAGGTCGTGAGTTTGAACCCTGGTCCCACCAAAAAAAAAAAGATAGTATCTTAGGGCCAGCTAGACAGATCAGCAGACTAAAGTAACTGCAGGCACAAAGACTAGGGTTCGATCCTGTGAGTGCTGTGCTGGCTCTCCTGGGGGCATGATGAGGTGAGACCGGCCGTGGTGGCATGCACTTGTAATCTCAGCACTTCGGAAGCTGAAAACAGGAGGATTATGAATCTGATCTGTGTGGTGAGACCCTGTAGATCCTGTACTAAATACATAAAAAAGTATCTTAAAGATAAATTTGCACACGTGTACAAATTACTATAGCATTCACTGTAGTAGAACACAACCCTTCATAAAAAAACAAAAAACCTAAAGGACAATGAACCCTGCAATGGCTAAACAAATTATGTTATAGCATTAAAACAGAAGACTACAGGGGTGGGGGAAATAGCTCAGTAGAATAAGCACCTGCCTGATAAGCATAGGATCTTGAGTTCAATCCCTAGTACCACAGGAAAAAAAAGAGAGACTACAGAGTGAGATAGATAGATAATACATGTTGAAACTGTGCAGTAACCCAAATTCTTACTGTAGGATGTGTGAAATTACATAATCATTCTGGAAAAGTGGAACAAGCTTATAAATTTCTGCTTAGCCCCTGGTCTATTAATTTTATTCCTAAGGATTTAGTCAGGAGAATGAAAATCTATGTCCACAAAATACTTGCACTAAAAAAAAACCTTGTACTAAAACTGTTTACTGCAATATTTTCCATAATAATCACAAATTGGAAGCAAATGTTCATCAAAAGAAAAAGTAAATTATGATAGTCATAAATTTTATATATATATATATATATATATATATATATATATATATATATAATGTTTTTTTATATACCAGGGATCAAACCCAAGGGCACTTTACCACTGAGTAACCCCCTCCCCATTCTTTTCCTTTTAAATTAGGTGACATCAGGGGCTGGGGAGATAGCTCCATGGCACAAGTGCCTGCCTGGCAAGTGCAAGGTTGTGAGTTTCAACCCCAGTCCCACCAAAAAAAAAAAAAAATTAGGTGACATCCTTTACAGCTTTCAATATTACTTTAGAAAAAAAGGGCCAGGGAGATAGCTCAGTGGAATAAGTGCTTGGCTGGCAAGTGCAAGGTCCTGAGTTCAGTTCCTGGTACAAAAAAAAAAAAAAAAAAAAAACAATAGTAACTACTAATACACTGAAACGGAGGAATCTCAAAGCATTATGTTAAAAGTGAGAGACAAGAATGTATGTGTAGGCTATCATAACTTTCCAAGATATATTTTTCCTTTGTTCCTCCTTTCCTATTTACTTGACCTTTCTCAATCTGCAGTGTTTCTCGCCTACTCATTTTTGCTTTCTTGAATGAATTTTGCCACTGCTCTTAAAAATAAAAAAAAGTAGCCGGGCATGGTGGCGCACACCTGTAATCCCAGAACTCGGGAGGCTGAGACATGAGGATCGGTGCGAGTTCAAGACCAGCCTGGGCTACAAAAGTGAGCTCAAGGCCAGCCTGAACTGCATAGCGAGACCTTGTCTGAAAAAGACAATAAATAAATAAATAAATAAATAAATAAGTATGTATGTATAATACAGTATAAATGTATAGTATATTCTTTTACATGAAATTGAAAAACAGGCTAACTTAAGAGTAACTAGCCAGAAGTGATGGTGCACACTCATGTAATCACAGCACTCAGGAGGCTGACACAAAAGGATCACTATGAATTCAAGGCCAGCCTGTGCTACAAAGTGAGTTCATTTAAGTCCAGCCCTGCCTGAATTACACAGCAATACACTGTCTCAAGAAGATTAAAAGAAAAAAAAAAAATTTGTGTAACTACTAAGCTGGTGAGATAGTTTAACAGGCTGAGCATGTACTTATGCAAGGGCAGGGACAGAAGTTCGATGCCCAGCACATACCATGCTGACTTAGCTGTCTCAACACATCCCAGAAGCAGGGCCAGTATGGCATACTAAGGATCTGAACCCCTGGCACCTGCAACCCCGGTCCCTGCGTCTGCCTAAGCAGGTGCTTTAATTAGCTGAACTATCTGGTTGGCCCACTATTGCTTCACTTTCTACTGCATTCATCACATGGGATTCTTATAGTAACAATTTTTTTTTTTGTCTTTTTGAGGCAGGGTCTCGCTATGCAGTTGAGGCTGGCCTTGAGCTCACTTTTGTAGCCCAGGCTGGTCTCGAACTCGCACCAATCCTCCTGCCTCAGCCTCCCAGGTGCTGGGATTACAGGCGTGAGCCACCACACCCAGCTTATAGTAACAATTTTTAAGGTCAGGGAATAATTAAAAATATTTACTTGGATTTACTTTAAAATAATTTAGAAGTAGGGCAGGACTAGGAGTGAGAAGAAGGATAAATAGACACCTTTTGCTAACTATTGAAGTGGAAGAAGGGGAATATGGGACTTCATTAAATAATCTATCTTTAAAAACTTTTCAAATTTTTCATAATAAACATGAGGGTCAGGGTGCCAGATGTAGTGGCACTGGCCCATTGTCCCAGTATTATGGAGGCTGAGATAAAAGGACCAATAAACTAATGAAACTGTCAAAAAAAAAAAAAAAAAGTAAACAAGCAGGAGGGCTGGAACAAAACTGGACTAGATTTTTTTTTCAGATAAATTTAAGTTTCTGAGACATATCCAAGAGAAATTACATAAGACAGTATGTGAGATACTAGTAGTATACTGTGGAAGTGGAATATTCATGAAAAATAATGAATATATCTGAAATGATACAAAATATGGTAACAGAGGATACCTCCAGGGAAAACTAAGGTTTTCCTGTAGGGTTATGCTCTAAAATGAGAGACTGGTACCATATACTTTTTTGCACTGTTTAACTTTTCTCAAAAAAAAAACAGAAAAAGGGGCCCAGCAGGATGGCTCAGTGGTCTGAAGTACCTGCTTAGGAAAGCTTGGGCAGCTGCAGGGACCACAGTTCGATCCCCGGCACCACATGCTGCGCCAGCCCTGCCCTCAGGACAGGCTGAGCCGGCCATAAAAATAAATAAACAAACGTGCTGAAACAAGAAAATAAATAAAATTAAAAAAAAAAAAAAACAACAACAGAAAAAATAAAAATATACATATACATATACATATACATATACATACATACATACATACATATATATATATATTTATATACACACATATATATGTATGCATATAGTCAAGAGTTAAAAAAAACTAGAGTTCCAAGCCGGGCGTGGTGGCTCACGCCTGTAATCCCAGCATTCGGGAGGCTGAGGCAGGAGGATCGGTGCGAGTTCGAGACCAGCCTGGGCTACAAAACTGAGCTCAGGACCAGCCTCAACTGCATAGCGAGACCCTGTCTCAAAAAGACAAAAAAACAAAACAAAACAAAAAAAAAAAACGATAGTTCCAAAGGCTAAAACAATGAAGTACAATACTCATATTCCACTTACTCTTTTAAGTTCTCTCCTTAAAAGTACATATTACCAACTTGTACATCAATCCGGAAAAAATGATGCATACATATATACGTACAAATACACATACAAATTTTAAGTTATAAAATGAGATAAGCCAGGCATGGTGGCGCACACCTGTAATCCCAGCACTTGGGAGGCTGAGGCAGGAGGATCAGTGCAAGTTCGAGACCAGCCTGGGCTACAAAAGTGTGCTCAAGGCCAGGCCAGCCTGAACTGCATAGTGAGACCCTGTCTCAAAAAGACAAAAAAAAAAAAAAAAAAAAAAAGAGAGAGAGAGATATGCTGCTATATGCCTTACTTTTTGAACTTAATATGGGAAGTTTTCTATGCTAGTATACCCAATCTCCTTCATAACATTCCACTGTATGATTTTCAAAATTTTATTTCTATATCAATGCACACTTAATTTGTAGGCATTTCTGCTTTTGCAAATAGTTACACACACATACATATATATGTAAGTAAGTATGTATGTAAGTATGTACGTATGTATGTCTGTATATATGTATGTGTGTACATATATCACTGCATACTTTTTTTTTTGTGGAACCGGGGATCAAACTCAGGACCTTGTATTTGCCAGGCAGGCACTTGTGCCCCTGAGCTGTCTCCCTGGTCCCATCACTACATACTTTTGAGAATATATTTACAAGGTAATTTCCTAGATGTAGAACCACTAAATCAAAGTATATTAATGTTCTAAATTTTGCTAAGGAAAGGTTAATGTTAAATTGTTTGGTCAATCTTATATACCTATATGTATTAATCTAAACTGATCTGATGATGACAATATGTAATATAACCATTGTTAAATTTAAACAATAAAAAAATTGAAAAAAAAATAAAAAAGAAAAATAAATAAAATAAAATAAATTTTGCTAAGGGGCTGAAGATGTGGCTCAAGCCTTAGGTTCAACTCCTAGCACCACACACATACATATACCCCTCTAAATTTTGCTATGCATTGAAATAGCAACTTGCCAAAAAGATTGTCCCAATCATGACTCCACTTAACTGTGTGAAAAGGGCTCAACTTCATCTTCAACACTAGCATTGGCATTTGTCATGCACTGACTATGCCCCGTGTTTTCCCCAAATTCATGTTGAAATGAACTTCTCATGCCTCAAAAATGCGACTGTATCTGAACATATAAGCTTTACAAACATAATAAATGAAGCCACTGGAACCCTAAACCAATGGCTGCTGTTCCTTTTGGGCTGGGAATACAGCTCAGCAGTATGAGCACTTGCCTGGCAAGTGAAAGGACCTGAGTTTGATTGTCAGTACTAAAAAAATCAATCAACCAGTCAATAAATTAAAGCAGAGTCTTCCTATGTTGCTCAAGCCAAGGTTCTAAACTCCTAGGCTCTAGTGATTCTCTTGTTTCAACTGAAGTAGCTGTGACTTTCAGCATTTTCATATTGCCTGGTGTTTTCTTAAAGAGGAAAGAAGAGGAAGTTTGGACATACAAAAAGGTATCAGAGTTGTAAACCAACAGAGGAAAAACTAAGTGAAGATGCAAAAAGGAGGCCATCTCAAAGTCATGGGAACCCGTGGACCTATTCACATTGGGTTTCTAGCCTCTAAAACTTTAAGAAAATAAATATCCATAGTTTAAGCTACCTCGTTTGTGGCATTTTGGTTTTTTTTTTTTTTTTTGGTCTTTTTGAGACAGGGTCTCGCTGTACAGTTCAGGTTGGCCTTGAGCTTGAGCTCAGTTTTGTAGCCCAGGCTGGTCTTGAACTCTCACCGATCCTCCTGCCTCAGCCTCCCAAGTGCTGGGATTACAGGCGTGCGCCACCATGCCCGGCTATGTGGCATTTTGTTATGATGGCATTTGCCATCAAGCACAGGACCTTTCACTTGCCAGGCAAGTGCTCATACTGCTGAACTGTAGTCCCAGCCCAAGAGAAACAGCAGGCATTGGTTTAGGGCCCATTCCAATGGCTTCAGACTAAAACCCATTTTTTTTTCTTTTATTTATTTTTTATTTTTTGTCTTTTTTTTTTTTTTTGCGGGACCAGGGTTCAAACTCACGACCTTGCACTTGCCAGGCAGGCACTTGTGCTACAGGGCCATCTCCCCAGCTCCCCTATTTTTTGTCTTTTTGAGGCAGGGTCTCACTATGCAGTTCAGGCTGGCCTTGAGCTCACTTTTATAGCCAAGGCCGGTCTTGAACTAGCACCAATCCTCCTGCCTCAGTCTCCCAAGTGCTGGGATTACAGGCATGCACCACCAAACCCAGCTCAAATCCACTTAAAAAAAAAAAAATCTTTTTACTTATTTGGTACAGGTTCTTGCTACACAGCTCAGACTCAGTGATTCTCCTGTCTCAGCTTCTCAGTGCTGGCATGTGCATCCATGCCCAGTTTTGGTGACTGGTCTGCTGTGCCTGGTGGAAGGGCCAGCACTGAATGCAATACTGGGGACTGAACTCTGGTCCTTGCACTTGCCAGGCAGGTGCTTAGACTGCCGAGCTCTCTCCCCAGCCCCCAAAATACCACTTTTTTTTCTTTTTTTTGGTGGAACCAGGGATTGAACTCAGGTCCTTGAGCTTACCAGGAAGTGTTTATTCTACTGAGCCATCTCCCCAGCTAATACCACTTTTTAAACTTCACTAATTTTTGTGTTCCTAGTAAAGATCTGTTTATTTTACACATTAATCCTTCTTATAACTTAGTATGCCATTGAGTTAAGTACTGTTTTATATACTTTATAAATGCTTACATTTTATCATATAACCACCCTACTTAATAGATGCTATCTGAATTTTACAAACAAAGAAATTGAGGCATCAAAAGATTACCTTGTTAAAAAAAAAAGATTACTTTGTTTAAAGTACAATGTTAGTAAATGAGAGGACAAGAACTCCAAAACTTTGGCTATTATGCTGATTATGGAATTTAAATCATACATAAGTTTTATACCAAGTGCATTAATCTTTCTTTTTATTTCTAAATGGCATTGTTGGGGCTGAGGAGATAGCTCTGTGGTACAAGTGCATGCCTGGCAAGTACAAGGTTGTGAGTTCAAACCGCAGTCCCGCAAAAAATAAAAAATAAAAATAAATGGCATTGTCTTCCTTACAAAAAATCAGTTGGTAGTTACAAAACCATTTATACATATATTACAGAGATCATGATGGGGCCAGGGAGATAGCTCAGTTGAGTAAGTGCCTACATGGCAAATGAGGGTCCTCAGTTCAATCCTTGGTACTATTAAAAAAATAAAAAGTTCATGACCACAGGATTTTGGTTTTTCTCCTCTCAGTACTCAGGATCAAACTCGAAGCCTTTGTATTTAGCAATATCCTCAACCCTTATATTTACTCTGAGACAGGGTCTCACCTTAGCCTTGGTCTCTCAAGTAGCTAGGATTATAAGCATTTCCCATTGTGCCTAGCCTACTAGTTTTTTTTTGTTTGTTTGTTTTTTTTTGTGGGACCAGGGTTTGAACTCACGACCCTGCACTTGCCCAGCAGGCACTTGTGCCTCGGAGCTATCTCCCCAGCCCCTATTTTTTATTTTTCTATATTATGGTCAGCTCAGCTTGCCTTGGGGGGTGGGGCTGGTGCAGCACGTGGTGCTAGGGATCGAACAGCAATCCTTGCGGTCGCCTAAGCTTGCCTAAGCTGGTGCTTTAGACTGCTGAGCCATCTCGCAGGTCCTCTTATTTCTTTTCCAATGCCAAAGCCTTGGCACTCATTGTTTCATAATATACCACAGTTATCT
This sequence comes from Myocastor coypus, assembly GCA_004027025.1. Classification (NCBI taxonomy): domain Eukaryota; kingdom Metazoa; phylum Chordata; class Mammalia; order Rodentia; family Myocastoridae; genus Myocastor; species Myocastor coypus. The sequence continues at coordinate 7,595 of PVJA010026066.1, forward strand.
AGGGTTCTTTTTCTGTGCCTCATTTTCTTTCTTAAAAAATGTCCTGGCTATTCTTATATTAATGCCTCCTAGAGGAAAAGAGTACCAGTCTGTCATTGTATTGAATATATTAAAAAAAAAAGAAGCCGGGCGTGGTAGCTCACGCCTCTAATCCCAGCACTTGGGAGGCTGAGGCAGGAGGATCGGTGGGAGTTCGAGACCAGCCTGGGCTACAAAAGTGAGCTCAAGGCCAGCCTGAACTGCATAGTGAGACCCTGTCTCAAAAAGACAAAAAAAAAAAAGGAGGCACATTCAGTTACTTTGAAAAACCCATCAATCTCTATCTCCCTTCCTCCCTCTCTCCCTCCCTCCCTCCCTTCTTTCCTTCTTTCCTTCCTTCCTTCTGTCTTTCTGAGATAGGATCTTGCTTTGCAGTTCGAGCTGGCCTCAAACTCACTATGAAGCCCAGGCTAGCCTTGAACTCATAGCAATGCTTTTGTCTCAGCTTCCGAAATGCGGGGATTACAGCTGATTACAAGGTACTTTTGTTGTTGTTGTTGCGGCACTGGGGTTTGAATTCATGACTGTGCACTTGCCAGGCAGGCACTTGTGCCACAGAGCTATCTCCCTAGCCCCACAAGATACTTTCTACACTAGAAAATACAACCAAAGGTAGCACTACAAGGTAATATATAAGAGGGCTGGGGAAGATAGCTCAGTAGAATAAACACTTTTTACCAAGTGCAAGGGCCTGAGTTCCATCCCTGGTTCAAAAAAAAGGTAATAAATAAGAGAAGATATTAAAGTTCTTTTTGGGGCTGGTGAGATAGCTCAGCATGTAAAGCATCTGCTCAGGCTAGTTTAGACAACTGCAGGGACCTTGGTTCACTTCCCGGCATCACATGCTGCACTAGCCCCACCCCCAGGGCAGAATGACCCGGCCATAACATAAATAAATGAAGTTAAAAAAATAAACAATAAATAAATAGAAGTTCTGGCCTAGGTTCTCTTGGGCTTCACAAATGACTCTCATCTTCAAAAAGAAGGAAAAACTTTGTGCCTAAACACCCCAAAATCCAAACCCTAAAGTACAGAAAAGGTAAGACAAAAAGGGCAGTTCTATAAGATAGCAACATATTGATACAGCCATTTCAGCAATCATGCACCATGATTTTGTTTATTTACTTATTTATTTATTTTTTTGGTCTTTTTTTTTTTGAGACAGGGTCTCGTTATGCAGTTCAGGCTGGCCTTGAGCTCACTTTTGTAGCCCAGGCTGGTCTCAAACTCCCACTGATCCTCCTGCCTCAGCCTCCAGAGTGCTGGGATTACAGGCGTGTGCCACCATGCCTGGCTCAAGATTAATTTTTTTTTTGTGTGTGTGTATGCACCATGATTTTGTATAAACTGTTTAGTTTCTCAACTACTGGTATTTAGGAAAGCAAGTACTGCTATGTTTGCAATAATATACTTGTTGTCTAAAAAGGCAAAAATTTAGAAAACACTGACCAGGACCATTAACCTTTCATAACTATATTGGAGCCTGGTTTGTCAGCCAAAATTAAATATGATTTTTCTACAGGTTGAGTACCCTTTATCTGAAATCCCTGGGCCAGAAGCATCCAAACATGAAAGTCATTTATGTTTCACATGCACCTTACACACATAGCCTGTAGGTAATTTTATGCAATATTATTATGAGATCAAATGTGGAATTCTTTTTAACTTGTTGTATCATCATGTTGGATTTTGAGAATTTTGGACTTTAAATTTTCAGATTAAGGATGTTTAACCCATACTAATTTCTTTATGTATCCTTTTACCTGAATGCTGCTTTCTTCATCTTCCCGGGGAGATTGTGCAGGCATGACTTCCACATCTGAATTATCAGAGGAGGTATTGCGTTTTCTCTTCTTACCCACTACAGGAGTGATGGTGCTACACAGAAAAACCAATCTCATTTTCAGTAAGGGCAAGAAAATGTAAAAGTAAGAAAACATAATCTAAACATCACATATGAAGCTTCCAGAAAGAAGTTCGTATTTTTAGTCTATGGGATGCCAAGTTACTAAGTATGTTACTTGAAAAAAGAAGATAATGGAGCTTATAAACCAGACTGACCTTTTTATCAAATTTGACAAAGCCTTGCTATCACTTTGCCCATAAATATCTAAAGAAAGATAGCATAAGAGTACGATGAAAGCAAGATTAAGAATCAGAAAAGGCCTTGTTATAGTTCCAGTTTTGTCAGTAGATACGTATTAGTTTTTCTTAGTTTGAAATACTGGATATTTATCTGTCACTGAAAACAGTTGAGATTAAGAGATATGAAACTTGCTTTTTAAAATCTGGAAAATCCTACACATATGTAAAGTCTAAAGAATCCCAAGGAGTACAGACCTATGAGAAAGGCAAAGCTGTAAGACACAGAAAAGAGAGGGGCCAGGAAATAGCTCAGGGGCACAAGAGCCTGTCTCACAAGTGCAAGGTCCTGAGTTCAATCCCCAGTTCCACAAGAAAGAAAGAAAGAAAGAAAGAAAGAAAGAAAGAAAGAAAGAAAGAAAGAAGAGAACATTGCATTGTTCCAAGAATTATGAGAAGCCACAATTTCATCAATACTGCCTAGGGCCGAGATGCAGGGAGTTACGTCTGCAGCAGTTTGCTTTCTACTGGGGTAGATAGAATAGATGTGCTTAAGTAATAAGCACAAGGCAGTGAACAGAAATGCCTTATGGGAGGGTTGGGGATATAGCTCAGTGACATAAGTCACTGCCTGGCAAGCACAAGGTCCCAAGCTTGATCACTGGTAATGCAAAAAAAAAAAAAAAAAAACCAGAAATGACTTATCAGTTACAGCAGAACACCTTGAGTGAGGTACATACTATATATCCATAGAAACTGAGTGCCTTACTCTCAAAAAGTTATATCATGAGAGCAGGGGTACTCACTTCAGCTTACTCTTCCCTTTAGTTTTGGAGGTACCAGATGCTTTGTTCTTCTTTGGCTTTTCCTCCTTCAGCCTCTCCCCACTGTTCTTTTTCCTGCGTTTCTTCTCACCTTCCTCCTCTGGCCGAACACTGGGCAACTCATCCTCATTCAGAACCCGAGGTATGTTCTGTTCACCCCTGGCTCGGGCCCTAGCAATGGCCTCTGCTACAATCCGATTTGCTTTTTCTTGCTTCTTCTGGTGCTCCAGTCTGCGGTTTTCCTCCATACCCGTCTTTCCTCCAGTGTGAGGAGCAGAGCTTGCTGGTGATGACAGAGCTGCCACCTCACTGGCACTTAGAACTTTAACTACAGAGAGCCCAGAAGAGGCCCCTTGGGAAGAGCCAGCCTATAAAAATAAACACACTAAAATTTCAACATGTTTGCAGTTAAACGGCCTAAATAACAGCAGGCAGGACAGAAACTATCTAATTCCTCAGGAAATAGGTTTGCACTAAGTCGAAATATTTTTTAAAATTTAAAAAAAAAAATAAAAATAAAAATAAAATAAAAAAATAAAATTTCAATGGGAAAAGGAACAGAAAAGACAAGAATTCGGCCAATTTAAACTTCAGTATGTTTTTTGCCACACGCTCACATCCATGACTGCAATAGCCAATATTAGTTTCTGGCCTAAAAAAAAAACAAAACAAAAACCCTCAAATTGTACTCTTGGCCTACACCTTTATCTCCTTGTAGGTAGGAGAACTGATATTTACTTAACTGTTCCTTCATTTTTCAAGTGAAAGGCACTTTCAAGTCATTTACTTCACAACAATTTTAGGAAAAGGTTACAAACCAAACATTTCAAAGACAATAAATAAATCATCTTTCATCTCCAACCCAGATGACTCTGTAATCTTTGCATAAGATAATTAAAATAAGGTTTTTATATGTGAAAGAAATAAAACTACACTTCATTTGGGGTATAAATCTAGAATATCTCATAATCAACAGTAAGTGGCTGCCGAAGGCACTATCCAGGAACTAACAAGGACTATTTTCTTTTCCTTGCTATGCAAGTCTCTCACCTGTGGCTGCAGTACCATTTTAAGTGGTACCGAAAGTCTCTGTCCTGGGCTTTGTCCTGGTCCCATGATCTGAGCCTGCTGCACAGAGGAGAGAGTCAGTGGCTGGGTTGAAGGTGGTTGCTGTGGTTGTGGCTGAGGCTGTGTTGACGGAGGCTGTGGTACAATCTGGATTTTTTGCTGTGGCTGCTGCACCTGCAGCTGGATAGTTACTACTTTGGCAGGCTGTCCCTGGGCATTCTTGGCTTGAGTAAGGGCTGCCAGCTGGTTGCCCTGTAACACTATCTTGCCCGGTAGACTCCCTAGTACAACATGCCGATGTCCTTGGGGACCTCCAGACTGTGGCTGCTGGAGCACCAGTGTGATGCGTTTTGATTCACCCTAAAGCAAAGAAAGGAAATTGCAAGACAGGTACAACATTAAAGAGATTTACCTTAACATACTTACACCAGTCTGCTTCATCCTAGATTTAAAACATCTGAGGGTCAAAAACACTCATCCTTCTCCTATCTGACCTAATGGAATCTTCCTATCTTCTGTCTCATGGGGCATCTAACTTATTTTAAAACAATTTCTGATACAAGAATTACTTGTTGGGGCCCGGCAGGATGGCTCAGTGGTCTAAAGCGCCTGCTTAGGAAAGCTTAGGCAGCTGCAGGGACCTTGGTTCAATCAGTTGCCGGCACCACATGTTGGGCCAGCCCTGCCCTCGGGGCGGGCTGAGCCAGCCATTAAAAATGAGTGAATAAACAAATAAAGGTTCTGAAACAAGAAAAAAATAAATAAATAAAATTTAAAAAAAAAGAATCACTTGTCTTTTCACTTATTTTATTTTTGCAGGACCAGGGTTCAAACTCATGACCTTGCACTTGCCAGGCAGGCACTTGTGCCATGCAGCTATTTCCCCACCCTGTCACTTATTTTATTAATTCATGTAAGTCATTTCCTTTTTAGAAATATGGTAAAACAGGGGCCCACAGGATGTCTAAAGTGCCTGCAGGTGGCTGAGGGACTGTGGTTCCATCCCCGGGACCACATGCTGTGCCAGCCCTGCCCTCAGGGCAGGCTGAGCCAGCCATAAAAATAAACAAACAAACAAACAAATGTTCTGAAACAAGAAAATAAATAAATAAACTTATTTAAAAAAAAAAAAAGAAATATGGTAAAACAAATTCTTGTGGCCAGGGAGATAGCTCCGTAGAATAAGCACTTGCCTGGCAAAGGCATGGTCCTGAGTTTAATCCCTAGTACCACAAAAAAAAAAGAAAGAAAAAAGAAAAAATTCTCTTTTTGAACTGCAATTTGCCTCCTGACAGGTTCCACTTTTCTTAATACCCACCCTATTTTATGATACTTTTTGCAGGAGGAGGAAGATCTTAAGAATTTTCAAAGATGTTTCTTTGTTCCCATAGCATCCTATATTTTTCATAAAATTTTGTATCATACACTGTAGTACTTGCTTTCCATCTTTCCCAGCAGACTGTGAGCTCTGTAAGGATGTGAATGAACTGTGTATGTCTTACTTGGCACCAGTTAGGCGCAATGTAAACATGTAGTGTCATAGCTGCTTCAAACTAACAAGTAAAAAAGTATATAGCAATCAGCATTAACAGATAAAAAGCAAAGATGAAATTCAAGCAGACGTTCCAAGAGATTGCTGTCATGCGTGCTCTCTCACACACAACTGCTAGGCCCACTAGCAAACCAAAATTCACTTTCCCCTTTCACTCAAGTCACCTGGGTAGGTGTAGAGGTCAATGTAACTGCAGGCTTCAGTGGGGGCCCTGTGGTCCCAGGGTTTCCAGCAGGAGCTGAACCCTTAACTGGCTGAAGGACCAGCTGCTTTACTGGTCGGCTGGGCTGGACAATGCGTTGAACAGCAGTCTGGTTCCCAGGGACCTTGGTGGCCAACACTGTATTACCAGAGACAATGGAAACACCTGGTCGAAGGGGCGTGCCAGTTAGCACTTTGGTAAAAGTGACTTTTCCACCATTTGCTGTACCAGCCACAAGGGGCTGAGCTGTGCTGGTGATACCTTGAGCCTGAATTTGTGCCACATGGGCGCCAGTAACTGAGGAGCTTGGGGGGGCCTTGAGGATAACAATCTTAGGGGCTGTCTGAGGTGCTTGCCCTCCAGCACCATTGGAAGAGACAGCAGTAGCAGAGACACCCATGAAAGGGTTCCCTTGGCTCAGGATCTCCTGGGTCTTGGAGACCTGCAAAAGTCCCGATGTTGGTGTCGATGTCTGTAAGACAGGTTGGGCTGGCTGTTCCTGGCTAGCAGGCTGAGTGGTATAATCATGCAAGGTCAAAGATTCTGGAGCTGGAACTGTGGATTCTTTGGGAAGTTCTGGAGGGGTTGTTTCCTCTGGTGGAGGAACCAGGTCACTTGCTGAAGAACTCCCCACATCGCCACCTCCACCATCCTGGTTCATTTGATCCAAGGAGTCCAGAGAGCTTGGCAGTCCAAGAGCTTCCTCAATAGGATCTTGGGTTACCTGGTTAAAGCTGTCATCAGTCAGAGAGTCCAGGCCAAATAAATTTGGGTCATCAAACAAATCCATGATGGGGTCTGCCATCTTGGGAAAATAACTGAGGGTATCTCTTCAAGGTTTAAGGAGGAAAGGGGAGGGGGGGTACTGGTTCTCCCCTCCCCTCCCCTATTAAGAAAAAAACGTACACAATGGATGAGGACTACTCTTCAAATAGAGAAGCAATGAACAAGTGCATATCAGATTGTCCTTGACCTTCATGGAGCAAGACGACTAGGTCTTCAGAGGAATACAGAACTCCTGTTATGGGAACACAAATACAAATGAAAAATAAACAAAGTTGGTGATCTCAGAGAAAATTTTTCCTTAATCACCACCCTCAGTATCAGTTAGCATCCAAATAAGAGGAGGAAAATGTTATAAATTCTAAAGACAGACATACAACAAGAATACCTATATTTCTGTTTCAAAACAAAAACTAAATTAGATAAGAAGAAATAAATAACCCTCTTTTTAGGCTCTTACATCTACATACTTTGAAGTTTCTTTCCGTCAAAAATCATCCAGCTATATCTGTCCATTTCTTTTTACAATTATCTTCTTAGGTAAAGTCTAGGAAATTAAGTATCTGTTCACTTAATTTCAGTTCACAACTTGACAAAACTCAAAAATGGTACCACCAGAATTTCTATGAAATTTTATAAATTTTCTTTGTACTTTAGATACTTCTATTTACCACTGGCAAAATATTATCTTTTCTTTTTTTCCTGAGACAGGGTCTCACTACGTGGTTCAGATTGGCCTTAAACACTCTATGTAATCTATGCTGACCTTGAATTCACAGCAATCCTCTTGCCTCAGCCTCACAGCTACTGAGATTATATGCATGTACCACCATGCCCAGCAAAAATAACTTTTTTTTTTACCAAACTTGTGATAGTCTCAATAAGCTTACTACACAATTTTACCCAAGAAGTTTTGCAAACTTTATACATACTACTTAACATAATAATATATATATACATTTTGTTCTGATATTCCCAAGAAAGCATTCTCATATTTATTTATTTATTTATTTATTTATTTTTTAATTTATTTATTTATTTTTTTCTTGTTTCAGGACCTTTATTTGTTTATTCACTCATTTTTATGGCCGGCTCAGCCCGCCCCGAGGGCAGGGCTGGCGCAGCATGTGGTGCCGGGGATCAAACCACAGTCCCTGAAGCCGCCCAAGCTTTCCCGAGCAGGCACTTTAGACCACTGAGCCATCCCGCCGGGCCCCCTCTCTCATATTTATTTAAGATTAAAAAAAAAAAGATTAAAAAAAAAAAAAACCTTCCTTTGCAAAGGATTCAACATTTTGGTTCTGATTTATAGTCTGAATTTAAGCACCTCCTATGCATATTTCACATTCTAGCCCAATTATTCTGAGCAGTTCTCTTCCTGCCATTTCCACCTTCTTGACTTAGAGTAGTACCCTACAGCTTCCATGAGGAACACATCTGCCTTACTCCAAAAGTCTCTTTCAACTGAAACATTACCCACCCTCAAAGTTCTTTGACTTCATAAAATGAGCCATGAGCCACTGTCCTTTTAACTGAATGATCTATGATGCCTAATCCCTCCCTCACCTTTAAGCACAACACTTTACTCAAATAACTTGAGTTTCTTATCCTATCTACTAAAAGTTCAAACAGATCTGTTGTATAAATTACCAAAAATAATTTTCTTGCTTCTCAAGATGATCATCTGCCAGGCCTGGCAGGATGGCTCAGTGGTCTAAAGCGCCTGCTTAGGAAAGCTTGGGCGGCTGCAGGGACCACAGTTAGATCCCCGGTACCACATGCTGCACCAGCCCTGCCCTCAGGGAAGGCTGAGCTGGCCATAAAAATAAACAAATAAACAAACAAACAAAAGTTCTGAAACAAAGAATAAAATAATTCTAAAAAAAAAAAAACTTAATGATTACAAATATGTGCAATGTATACCCTGCACAACCCAGCACCATGGCCCAAGAAAATGAAACTCTCTAGACACTGGGGACTCTGTCTTAATTATCTGCAGATGTCTAAGGAACCAGCAAGACAGCATACACAGTAACTATGCAAAAAAAGTTAAATGAACTCCTACACTTGGCTATATTATCTGGAATGAACCAGTCACTTCTCACAGAAATTAAATGATATTCCTTGATTCTGAGACAACAGAGAGCTTCCTGTCCTGAAAAGCTGTACCCCAAATGGCTGAAAATATCTTTGTAAAATCCATGTCTCAGGTTTCAAGTTCATAACATATTGGGAAAAAAAGAATTACTGAAGGGGCCAGGGAGATGGCTCTGTGGCACAAGTGCCTGCCTGGCAAGTATAAGGTCCTGAGTTCAAACACCAGTCTTGAAAAAAAAAATTACTAAAGACAAAAAGTATATTCAAGTCTGTAATTTGGGGGGCTGAAGCAGGAAGATATAGAGTTCAAGAGCAGCCTGGGCTTTATAGTGACTGCAAGACCAGCCTGAATTATACGGTGAGACCTTGTTTCAAAGAAAAGAAAGAAAAAGAGAAAAGATTGTATTACCACATAAGTAAAATATATGAAAAACAAGCATCTGTTCCTTGAAGGTCAATGTTTGACAATACAGGAAAGCCTTGCTTCATAAAACTATTTCTCCTAACTTTTAGAAGACAGCAGAGAGAAATTAGTGATGCTTGATAGCCTATATTCTCAGGTACTTGGGAGCCTGAGACAGGATGATCACAAGTTGGAGGCCCAGGTAATTTAACAAGGCCTAGACTAAGCATAAAACTAAAGTGTAGGATACAGCTTAGTGGTAGAGCATCTGTGGGTTTTCAGCCCAATATCGCAAAGCAAACAAAACTAAAAAACTAAAAAATGAATTTGTTGGTAATACGATATAGACTTAAACTAAAGGGGAAAAATTAATTAATTAATCAATTTAATGGGAACTTCCTATATAACCCCAAGTTATTTTTTCCTCTTTTCTAGACCACCCCAATAGTTATGAGAAAATATAATATGGGTTGATATTCCAAAACCAACTCATCAGTAGTTAGAGCATCAGTTACAATCACAAAGG
>PVJA010026066.1:17270-30104 GCA_004027025.1 Myocastor coypus
TTTGTTTGTTTGTTTTTATGGCCAGCTCAGCCTGCCCTGAGGGCAGGGCTGGTGCAGCATGTGGTGCTGGGGATTGAACCTTGGTCCCTGCAGCCGCCCAAGCTTTCCTAAGCAGGCGCTTTAGACCACTGAGCCATCCTGCCGGGCCCCAAGCTCCAACACATTAAACAAAATATCCCTAACTTCACCAATTATACACTTTTCACCTCTTAAATCAAGATCCCTGTCACTTCCCACTCCTGACTGAACCATTCCATCAGCACAATTCAGCTTCTTTATCCAATTCCTATCCCTCAATAAGTCACAATGGTAATCATAAAGGCAAGGCCAGCTGAAGACACAGCTCAGTGGCCCAGAGCCTGCCTGGCAAACACAAGTTCCTGAGTTGAATTCCCAGTTCTGCCCCCCCTCCCCAAATGTACAGATACTTCTTCATTTAATGAAATACATTCCTCAACATTATCATCAACCTTTTATATGAGCTAAGTTCTACTTTATCTTTTATCTTTAGATAAGTTACACTAAACATCCATAGCTAGGTACCATAAAAAACAAGTTTAAAGTTTCCACTCACAGAAAGTTTACAATTAACAGTTTATATTATGCCCTTTCTCCATGAAGTATTTTCACTTCCACAATTCCTTGTTATTTATGCACCCTACTGTTCTCCCTGCTAACCTAACAAAATGGTCCAACCCCAGGCAGAAATCTCACTTTTTAATGGAAGAAACGAGGCTAATATTTTCTGTAATATTTCCTAACCCAATTTAGGTCAAGGATAAGCTTTCCAAGATGAATGAACTATCATCATGTTTTCCTTCCCAACTTTTGGCTACATTTCTGCTTCTACTGGTTCAGTCTAGGCCCAGTAATTCAAAAGTTGCCACTGATTTAATGCCACAAAACTGGGTATCTTTACTTTTCAATTCTATCTCACTTATATCCACCCAATTTATTTATTTATAGTTATTTATTTGTTATAGGGTCTTGCTACACAGCTCAGACTTATCATGATCCTGTTTTCAGCCTCCCTAGCACTGGGAACACAGGTGTGTGCAACCACCTAGTTTCAGTCAGTGGCCACTATGGCACACCCAGTGGCTGGCACAGTATGTGGTACCAAGGATCTAACTCAGATCCTTGCGCTTGCTTGGCAGGCACTTAGACCACTGAGCTATCTCCCTTGCCCATATTTACACAATTGATATTATATATATATATATATATATATATATATATACATATATATATATACACATACATACATATATTATCCTAGTCTCTTTTTCTAGCTCCCCTTAAAACTGCTCTTGATTTTTCATAAGCTTAATCCTTCTCCCAAGCCAAGCTTGGTGGTGCACCCCTAGCCCAAGCAAGTAGGGGGCTGAGGCAAGAGGATAGCTGCAAGTTCAAGGCCAGCCTGAACTGCACAGTAAAACTCTACAGACAAAACTAAACAAAACACACACACACACACACACAAAATCTACTCCCCAACAAAATGCCAACACTCATCACCATTCTTTTACTCACTGTAGGTTATTGTGGCTATGTCATATCTAGACTATTCTACCACACTTCTCTATCTCACTAATTCTCTTGCCATGGTTGAAACCCTAGTAATATAAGTAAAATATTAAGCAGGTTTCAAGGTAAAGCAACTGCCTAGATAGCAGTCATATCAGACTTTTATCATTAGGAACGAAAAGCCAATCTTGGCCCACCACTACTCAAAAAGAAAAACGTGCATGTACTCAAAAGGAAAGTTGAAATTTAAGGGTTGTACTGAATCATTTTCCATAATTTCAAATTAAAGTCCAGACTCATGGTAGAAATTTGGTGGGTGGAAATAGAGAAGAAACATTCAAGTAAAGGTTGAAAGCCAAGATTTTCTATACAATTCAAATAAGTCAGTTACTTTTAGAAAAGAATATAAATATATATAAGTGCATTATATATATATATATATATATATATATATATATATATATATCAGTAGCAGCTGTTCATCTCATGTCCTAAAAGAGGCAACTCCTAAAGTACAAGTAAACTCACGTTTTTAATGTAGCTTTATCATCTAATACAATTCTTAAATGGGGACGGGACCAATTTTCTTGTCCTTGTTTTACATTTTGTCTTATCTTGCCCACTTTTGTAATAACTCATCTATTTCATAAGGATTCTTTTTTTTTTTTTTTTTGTCTTTTTGAGACAGGATCTCGCTATGCAATTGAGGCTGGCCTTGAGTTCACTTTTGTAGCCCAGGCTGGTCTCGAACTTGCACCAATCCTCCTGCTTCAGCCTCCTGAGTGCTGGGATTACAAGCATGAGCCACCACGCCCAGCTCATAAGGATTCTTTTATTAATTCAAGTCTATATTTTTCCATCTCAATCTCTCCATACCTGGTGATCACAACAATGATTAATGGGGGGAATATGGGTTCATATGTCTTTTTGGAAGAGCTTATGAGAAATGAGGAGCCGGGCGTGGTGACACACGCCTGTAATCCCAGCACTTGGGAGGCTGAGGCAGGAGGATCGGTGCGAGTTCGAGACTAGCCTAGGCTACAAAAGTGAGCTCAAGGCTAGCCTGAACTGCACAGCGAGACCCTGTCTCAAAAAGACACACACACACAAAAAAAAAAAGAAATGAGGGGCAGATATAAGGCATATAAGTTTTAAATGTGTACTAAATATTAATAGTTTTAAATTTTTCATGACTAGTGAGGATCTATGAAAAATAAGATGGGGGATATGAATTGAAGCAGAGAAAGTATCATTCCTGGCTTGGAAAGTTATCAGTATCTCTGGGATGAGATAAAATTTTGTATGATCTCTCAAAAAAACATCAGTTTGTTTGCTGCAACAGAAATTGTGCCACTGTCTAATGGATAAAATTATACGAACTTAAACAGCATGAATTCTCCATCTGCAAATTTCTCTACACTGCCCCCTCCTCTTTAGACAATAATGAACAAATTCCATACTGAGCAATACCAACCTTCTTCTGTGATACACACCTTTAGAAAGCACTGCTTTTACATACCTCTAGCTGCTCAAAGATTCAAAAAAGAATCAACTATTTTACTTCAAAGTAATAATCTTGTTGTTAGAAACTATCCTTTCAAGAAGATCAAGGACATATAGACAGAAGCACAGGTTTTTGCACAAAAAAGGAATCTTAAATGAAAAATTCCTTGTAAATAGTCAAAAGAGCTAAAGTAAAAATCACCAACATAATTCTAAAAGAGAAGCACTAAAAAATTGAACCATGGAAACATTTACAAGATCCAGAGTTTTAAGACATTCAGAAAAAGAAAATAAACACAGAGTGACTGAGTTAGGGTCATCAAGATCAGAATGGAAGGAGACACTATAAAAAAATGGAGTTACTAATTTGAAGGCACTCAGATCTCTTCAAGAAAATAAAAATCTTAGGCCATGTTCTCTATCTTCACTATTCTCCCCGCCAAATATGTGCCTACACTGTTTTTGTTTTCCAATTACGGAAGGTAAAAGCACTAGCACTTTAATCAGGATTATGACTGGGGCATATAATATGGCTGGTAAAGTGAATTCTTTATAAACAGGAAAAACAAAATAGACAACTGTAAAAACAAAAAGCATATATTCTAGGGCGCAAAGTACACACACTACAAAAATTATGTACTCATATGGATAAAGGAAAGGGCCAGATAAAGGTGTAAGGAGTTGATGGAGAGGAAAAGGCAACTGGGGGGGGGGGGCGTGGGTATATTACCTGCTCACACTCCCGGGGTGGGTAGGTGCCAGTAAGGCCCATACTGCACAGGAAGGCGATTTCAGGAAACTGGTACTCCAAAAATGGTGATGAGATACATGCACTTAAAGCAGGGAACTAGCGGGGGAGCCCTCCTGGGTGGGGATGGCCAAGACGGGAAGATTGGGGTGGGGGTGTGGATACCTAGGGTAGGAGCAATGTTAGGACGGAAGATTCAGGGTGAGGTCTCACAAGCCCAGAGAAAAAGAGCCGTGCCTCACCCTAGTGGGATAGAGGAGGCTTTACCTGCAGTGGCTGTGGGGGGCCGATTCGCCCCTCTCGCTGTCTCTCCAGCCACCAGTTCCCCCTCCTCCTGCGCAACCTAACTTGACGAGTCAGCCCGCCGCGCTTTCATTGGCTAAGCCGCACCGCCACTCATCAAGAGCACCGCGAAAGCAAATAGCGCAAAGGGCGGGACTACAAGAAGCTCCCTTCCCCCCCCCCGCACGTTAGGTTGAGAGTGCACGGAGAGGCCTATCCGGTTTCTAGGGCCCAGGCGAAGCCTGAAGCTTGCTTGAAAAAAGGGGACCTGGCCAGAGGAACAGTCTTTTGGTATGGGAAACTAGTACTGCAGATTAATTTCCTTTTACTTACACTGTATTCTGCACAGCAGTGAATGTAAACTCTGAAGGAAGGGTTCTGCACTATGCTAGCTCCACCTCCCGTGGAACCCCTACCATCTAATAGCCCTGTCAATTCCCTTGCTGTGATGACTGTATCTTATTCTATTACCCAGTAAAAGGTACCAAGTCTTCCTTCTGCCATAGGAGTCTGCCCAGTTGGTGAACTACTGATAAATATAAAGCACTCTGCCACAATCCATTAAGCTAGCTTTAATTCTTGACACTTAACCCTTTGAGTGCAATACTGCTTTCTAGAAAGTTATCTTTGGTGCCCACTTATCATTCTTGGCTCTCTACTCGCCCCCCACGCATACCTATTTCCACCCCATCCTCCCAACTGGTTTCCCAACCTTCTCTTGAACTGCCCTTTTGCCATATTGGTCAGTGTCTACTTTGCAATGTCACTTGAGACCTCTACAATTCCCATGAGACCAGTTAGCCCCAGAACGATGGCATGCAAGCTTCAATCTCCCAAAGTAAACGGTTATAAAAACATCTGCTTCTAACTGGTTTCCTCTGAAAATTAACTACCCTCAACACTGAAATTCTATTTTCTATTATATAGAGCACTCACAATCTAGAAAGATCAATTGGGCCTTAGACCTGTTTTTAAAGATTGTGGCATTACCATTAAAGATGCTAGGACAATGCGATTATCACTACTCCAAGTAGCAAAGCTGTTTTCCCATTCCCTCTGATTAAAAACCTCAAAGGTGTCTAAAACCTCCTCCTGGATCTACCAACCAATCATTCACTAAATTCCACTGACTGTCTCACAATATAACTGACAGATTTTGGAACTGTTATTTACTTTAGCTACAATAAGTCACTCCATCTTGTCCTACAGACGAAAAAACCAAGCCCTCAGAAACTTGAATGATTTATGAAATGAAGTAGAAAAGTCAGGATCCATACATAACTCCTATTCCTACTACAATTTCCTTTATTTATGCAGTTGTGTAAGACAAAGCCCTCATGATTGATTTCTTTTTCTAATACATTCTGCTACCAATTTTCTAAAATACATTGGGGGCTAGGGAGATAGCTCCGAGGCACAAGTGCCTGCTGGGCAAGTGCAAGGTCGTGAGTTCGAACCCTGGTCCCACACACACAAAAAAAAATAAATAAAATAAAATACATTATGACCAAATTAGTCTCATGCTTAAAACTTTAAGTTTCGGGGCTGGGCCTGCCTGGCAAGTGCAAGGTCATGAGTTTGAACCCTGGTCCCACACACAAAATAAACTTTTAAGTTCCCTTGTTACTCAAGACAGAAATCATATGACCATATCTTGTCTTTCCAGTACCATTTTCCACTGTTATCCTACATATTAACCAAAAAAACAGAGAAATATCATTGCCATATTTTTTTCATTTGAGTCTACTTAAATTGTGTCATCATTTATTATTTTGCTCTATCAAAATTTTACTCAAGATTTACATCAAAGGGGCCCGGCAGGATGGCTCAGTGGTCTAAAGCGCCTGCTTAGGAAAGCTTGGGCGGCTGCAGGGACCGCAGTTTGATCCCTGGCACCACATGCTGTGCCAGCCCTGCCCTCAGGACAGGCTGAGCCGGCCATAAAAATGAATAAACAAACAAAAGTTCTGAAACAAGAAAAAAAATAAATAAAATTTTAAAAAAAGATTTACATCAAAGGATTCATTATCTCAACACACACTGTACACATTGTACAACATGTACATACTATATATACATTACTTGGTATATACAATATACTAAGTATAATAGTATGGTATGTACAATACATCAAGTAATTTGCTAGCATTCAGGAACCAAAGATGAGTATTAGACATAATCCATCCCTACCTCAACTCATACCAAGTAAGAGTGTATTTGCTTATGTAAGTCAGTAGTAAGTGAAAATAGGGACTATTAGTGACACATATATACAATAATACAAGGTCACAACAGGATCAGCAGGATCATAGGAATACAGAAATGGGACTTAAGCCAGGGAGATAGTTCAGTGGAATAAATGCTTGTCTGGCAAGTGCAAGGTCCTGAGTTCAATCCCTGACAATGCAAAAAGACAGAGACAGACAGACAGACAGACAGACAAGAAAAAAGAAAAGAAAAAGAAGACACCAAAGAAGTACTTTTATAAGTGATGAGGATATGTCAACTAAGTGGGATGAGGTAGGCCATAAGAGAGGAGTGTCAGGCTAGAGATATAACTCACTGGTAGGGAACTTGGGTTCAATGGGGAAAGGAGTAAGTTAAGGAATCAGGGACAATAAGAAATGCAAAACAAAGCATAACAATATGAAACAGCATGGGATGCAAGAGCAGCTCTCAGTAATTTTGTGGTTCAGTCTAGCCAAAGCATGTATCACAAAGAAATTGGGTGGAGATGAAACTAAGGGAGTAAGTTAAGGCCAGAGAACAGAGGACACAATACACTGAGAGTCCAGAAAGAACTGGATTGCAGAGTGGCTATTTGAATTTGTTTTCACTAGATATAGATATATAGATATAGATATAGATTTTTTTTAAAAAATCTGCTCAGTACCCAAAGGTCCCCTTTGATATTGCAGGAATAACTAAAGGCAAGAATCTTCAAGGGGAGGGCTGGAACTTATCTCTAATTCTAGAGCCAGGAAGGGAGGTTTCAGTTCTCTCTTCCTAGCAGAGACATAACCTAGGCTAGTTTAAATGGACCCTCCTGCTGTCCAAAGACCTAAGACAGACAATACTTGGCAATAGCAGACAGAAGTTCAAATGCAGCATTGCCTATATACTGTTCAGTACCACGACGCTGCTCTTCTCTGTGCCCATGCCTTTCTTGGTTTCAGATCATTGCCTTTAGAAAATGTCTTAACATTCACATTAATGTTGGAGGGCCCGGGAGATAGCTCAGTAGAATAAGTGCTTGCCTGGTGAGTGCAAGGTCCTGAGTTCAATCCCTGGTACCACAAAAAATAAAATAAAATAAAATGTTGGAAGGGGGCCCGGCAGGATGGCTCAGTGGTCTAAAGCGCCTGCAGGCAGCTGCAGGGACCTCAGTTCGATCCCCGGCACCACATGCTGCGCCAGCCCTGCAGGCTGAGCCGGCCATAAAAAAATAAATAAATAAACAAACAAACAAAAGTTCTGAAACAAGAAAAAAAAAGTAAATAAAAAATAGTTAAAAAAAAAAAATGTTGGAGGGTACAATAGCCTTTCAATAAACTCCCTTTCTGTTTTAGATTGGCCAGAAGATGATCTCTGATGTTTGTAAGTGAGAATCCTAATAAGATTATTGAGGTCTTAAGGGCTGGGGAGATAGATCAGTGGTTTAAGCGCCTGCCTGGCAAGCACAAAGTTCTGACTTTGATCCCTAGTACCCCCCCAAAAAAGATTATTGAAGCCTCAATTATAGGAATATGGTACAAAACATAATGACAGGAAGCAAGAGACAGACAGGGCCTAAAAATTCTTAGGCAATGAGAATTAGTAGAAGCTGAAGTTGAGAAGGAAAGATGAATTCAGCCACGATGAATAAAAGTTGCTCATGGCACAATAATTAGTGACATTTGATAGTAAGCATAGGTCTAACAGTCCTATATGATGATATTTAGAGTTAACAGTATTTAAACAACAGGTATATATGTAGAGATTAACTAGGAAATGTGAGAAAAAAACAAACCCCACCCCCCCCAAAAAAAAACCCTGTACAAATACTACTGAGAGATAATTAAGGATGCTGGTATCTGTCAAGAACTACAGAACCCATGTCTACTTCAGACATAGCAGCTGCTAAATTATGATATATGGGAAACAAACATCAAAATTGAGAGACAACTTCAGATTTTTCTCAAAAGCTAGAAATTTTGTTTTATGTAAAATCTTCTGGATTTTAAGTATAGACAGTTAATTAAAAAGGATTTCTAAGCACTATACAGGCGAAACAAAATGCTTAGATGAAGATCCAACTGCAATTTTTCCACTGACCAAGAAAAACTGAGCACCAGCCCAGGGGAACATCAAACTTTCAGGATGAACTATGTTGGCTCAAGCAGGTAGAGATGGAAGGGCTAGAGAAGCAACAAGACAATGTAGATTTACAGGAGGAAGAGTGATCAATTATATCATAGCAAGTCCAGTAATAAAAGAACTTTAAAATGTCTATTGCATATCACTGAAAGTTTCTCGGATGCCTACTTTCCACTGTAAAGTTGAAAGTAACCTGTCCACAGAAGCAATTGTAGCATTTCGCTTAGTCCTTGTTTAAGACAATTATCTTCTACTTTGTATGTTACTTATTATTGTAAAGTATAGAGCTTTGGAGATTAAGAGGCACCTAGGTTCAAATTTCTGGCCCACCAAGCAAATTAACCTTTTCTGAATCTAGTGCATTCCTTTCTTTAAAGGGGTAACATGGGGCTGGGAAGACAGCTCAGTGGAATATGTTCTTGCCTAGCAAGAGCAAGGTCCTACCAAAAATAAAAAATAAAATAAAGGGGTAATAAAGCATTGAATTACAGGACTATCTAGAAAAACTGAAGCAACACCTAGCACATTATGACATATAACTACTATCATGTGGGACAGTGGTGGTGAACCTATGGCACAAGTGTCAAAGCACCTGTTTGAATGACTGAAAGCTTTGAAAGGTTCAGCATAACTGACTTAGGAGGTACTCAGCAAATGCTGTGGAACAGACAATGGTGGCTGGGTGAGTTGTGTGGATTTTTGCTTTTGCCAGCCTCAGAGGATCAATACCCAGATGAAGAACTTAATTTCAGAAGGCTAATTCTCATGAGGCAGCATAGGCACTCTAGCTCTCCCTCTGTAAACTTAATACAAACAAGAATAGCTACAGTAAACATTCTAAAGTCTGAAGATCATGTTCAACTCTCTGGCTTCAGTCAGTCTCAAGCAGCTACGAACATTTTGTCATGAGGATGTAACTGAGTGAAGACAGACCCATGATTTCTAGGGGCTCAAGCAAGGATCGTAAAGTACAAAAAAAAAAAAAAAGACTCCTATCAAACGTTTTTCCCAAGGCCTCAAGGGCACCATTCCTTTTAGGTTTTCCTTTTACCTCACAGGACACTTTTTTTAAAAGAGATTTTTATTGTTTTGTTTTGTTTTTTTCTTGTTTCAGACTTTTGTTTGTTTCTTTATTTTTATGGCTGGCTCTGCCTGCCCTGAGAGTAGGGCTGGCACAGCATGTGGTGCCAGGGATCGAACCATGGTCCCTGCAGCCGCCCAAGCTTTCCTAAGCAGGCGCTTTAGACCACTGAGCCATCCTGCTGGGCCCGCAGGACAGTTCTTTACTACTCTTTTTGAATTATTTACTGCATATCATCTTGGGCCTTTACTGTTTCTTTTTATACGTTTTTCTCAAAAATGTCTATTTCAAGTACAAAATTTCTTTTTTTTTTTTTTTTTTTTTTTTTTTTTTTTTTTTTTTTTTTTTTTTTTTTTTTTTTTTTTTTTTTTTTTTTTTTTTTTTTTTTTTTTTTTTTTTTTTTTTTTTTTTTTTGTCTTTTTGAGACAGGGTCTCATTATGCAGTTCTGGCTGGCCTTGAGCTCACTTTTGTAGCCCAGGCTGGTCTCGAACTCACACTGATCCTCCTGCCTCAGCCTCCTGAGTGCTGGGATTACAGGTGTGCGCCACCACGCCCGGCTTTCAAGTACAAAATTTCTATCCTTCTTTAATTCATTATTTACATACTTATATTGCTCATTTCTATCTTTGGGCAAAGATCACCTCTGAACTCTGTGCTTACACAACAGCCCTTTTTGGTCATCCCTCTGGTTCCTTCCATTCACTTCCCACCACACTTGCACATACACAGGTAATCATCCTCTACCTCTCTTATCCAATCAGGGCTGCAATGACCAGAAACTCTTCTTTACCAAATCTATCCAACAGTTTTATGACTTATTTTAGCTCCTATGTATCCATCTACTTTTGCCTCTATGGCCTTGGGGGGAAGAAGGGGACAGCACTGTAACTGGAGATTACTCGGCCTTCACACTGACCTACATCTTTACCCTCAAAATTTTTAATTTTAAGACAAGATCTCACTAAGTCATTCGATTGTCCAGGCAAGGCTCCAGTTTGTGCTCCTCCTGTCTCAGCCTCTCAGAGTGTGAGGGTTATAGGTAAGTGCCACTACTTCTCAGCCTACAATAGCCTTTGAACTGGTTCTACCACATTTTGTCTTTTGTTGTTGCTGCTGTTGTTTCAGTGCTAAGTAAGGGTCAAACCCAGGGTCTGGTGTGTGAGCACTCTATCACTGAGCTACACCCAACCCACAAATTTTAACAAGCCCAAGTAACCACCATTACTTCACATATGAGAATGATTAACAGAGATAGGTACTTTGTCTAACATTCTACATATAGTAAAAAGTGGTGCCAGATTCAAATTTAGACAGTATACTTCAGAAGTCACATTCTTCACCACCCAACTATACTGTTCTAGACTACATGCCCCTATTATAAATTCTCTCTTAAATGTTCTGTACTCCTGCTTTGTAATAGAAATCAAATACCTGATTATATAATTAGTCACTTGATGTCCCTTCTCCATTAGAATGCAAGTTCCTCAAGAGCAAAGACAGTGTCTGATTTGTTCAGTGGCAACAGGCATTTGACATACTTTTGCTCAAGAAATGCGATGAACTTCAGCCACAGGTGTATGGAGTGAAGCTGGAGAGGCTAACAGGGAGGGGTATAAGCAAAGATACCTCAGCCTCACTCAAAGTGGTGACAGCAAATGAGCAGGGGCCCCTTCCTACCACAAGCATTCAGAAGAGGCATCACAGGAGTCTAAGCAACTTCACTTTTCAGGACAAATGGCAGACAGAGCTTTTACATATAGCAAAGAGGGAAGGATGTACAATACACAGAAAGGAACTTTCTGCAGCATAAGCCTTCGAAGGTACTAAAATTTTAGTTAATCCCTTTAGGCTCGGGATCACTGTCGTCTGGGTGGTGATCAACTTAAAGGTTCGGTGGAAAGCAAATAGATGACCCTGTACTACCCTTGTAATTCAAAAACAGGACATGGCTGGGTGTGGTGGCGCACACCTGTGATTCTAGCCCTTGGGAGGCAGTGATAGGAGGCCCGTGAGTTTGTGACCAGAGAGGGCTACATGGTGAGACCCTGTCTCAACTGTTCTCAGAAAGAGGGCATGGATCCATCTTTTTAAGCCAACCTCATTTTAAATACCACCCTGCCCCTGTAAAACTCAAGTTTTGGACTATGTCTAAAACTGAGAAGAAAAGCCTACCTAGTCTGTAAGGATCACTGCCCTTAGGTCATGCTAGACTGAATAGGAAGAAATTCTTCATTGGTCCATGAAGTAAAAGTAGTATTTTTGGTCCTCCATGAGGAAGATCTAACTTTATCTTAGATTTAATCTAACAGATCTAATATATCTGCTTTCGCCACACTTTTGGACAATCAACCCAAGCAAGAACATGCACAATTAAGCCCTCTAGCCCCACATGCATCTGTGCATGCCCTACTTTAAGTAAGCCAGTGATATGTACATTTACACAGCCTATCAGAAAAATATAAATACCAATTCACCTATTAGTATAAGGGACTGTTTGAACTGTGACAATTTTTGTTTAAAAAATATGGGGGGGTTACAATGTAAGACATAGTTATAACTTGTGCCTTAAAGCACAAAACCTGTCCCAGTGCCAGGGTATTCAGCTGGCTTTGAGCTCACTGGAATTAAGATTTAGTGAGGTAAGTTCCCTTGCAGTGATCAGTTGAAAAGTTACATGCAATACGGACCAAATGTTTTCCCTCTGTAGAGTGTAAAGTAGTCCAAATCTTACCATCAAAATAACTAATAAAAGAAATTATTATTCTTTTTCTTTTAACAGAGATACAAAGACTAACAGAAACTTTACATTCTTAAGATTCTACAATTGCTACTAAATGCCTGCCTTGCTAGCACTCTGAACAACAGTTTTCCCACAGGGGTCAGCACTGAAACTCTTAACTGGATAGATAGGGTACCAGAGCTTTAAAGGCAGATACATCAGAGTCCTACTTCTAGTTTACTTACCTAACCCAAGTCTTATTTTTTTTTCTTTTGTAAAATAAAGCTAATACCTCATATATTTCAGAGTAATTATAAAGATTAAAATATCACAGAATAATGCTTGGCACATAATAATAAAGAATTTATAATTTCTCATCAGACACTTAAAACTACCTCACAGCTAGGTGTGCTAGTGCACATCTATAATCCTAACACTGGAGGAGGTGGAAGTAGGAGAACTAGTATTATTAGAAATTAGTAGGGGGGCTGGGGAGATAGCTCCGAGGCACAAGTGCCTGCTGGGCAAGTGCAAAAAGTGCAAGATCGTGAGTTTGAACCCTGGTCCCACAAAAAAAAAAAAAAAAAAAAAAAAAAAAAAAAAAAAAAAAAAGAAAA
>PVJA010026067.1:0-30065 GCA_004027025.1 Myocastor coypus
CTTGAGCTCACTTTTGTAGCCCAAGCTGGTCTCGAACTCGCACCAATCCTCCTGACTCAGCCTCCCGAGTGCTGGGATTACAGGCGTGAGCCACCACGCCCGGCTTGTTTTTGTCCTTTTTGTTATGCTAGTATCCACATTTGAGAGTGAGGGAGGCAGAGGCCTTAAAAAGATCTCATGTGCGGATTTATATTTGTGCAGAGGATGCTCTTGAGGTTTAGCAATATCAGTATCTGAAGCTGACCTGTTCAAGTACTTCTTACATTCTACTGGATCCGATTGCAATGGTTCCAAAGCCAAGGAAATTAAACTACAAAGAGACCACACATGAAGAGGAATTGGTTCCCCATTTTGGTGAGCACGACACAGCGCTCTCATAACTTGCTTCCGAACTTTTAAGTTTAAATCAGCCTTTCCTCTAGACCGAAACCAATAACAATACCTTTTTATAAGGGAAAATAATTCCTTGAAACTCTTAGGTTTCACTTTTACACCCGCTGTTTTGAGTAACATCCGAATAAGACAGACATACTCGTTTTCTACTGAAGCGGAGTTTCCCATTACTCTGAGCTTTTGCCGGTGGTCTCGCCTACTCTGGGCGTACTTTTCCCACTCGGTCAGGCCTCTCTTAACTCACCCCTGGTCGTCTTCCGTGCCCCGCGTTGCGCACCTCTTGTGATGTTCTGGTGTCGGTGCCGAAAGAAACGACGAGAAGACCTGATGAAGGTAGCTCAGAGGACTCATCGAGGCTTGTTTCTCTCGAAGTGAGCCTCGACCCACAGAAAAATCTTACTTTTATTGAATACGGAGGACAGCCTATAGAATTTGCATAACTGCTTTGGGGAACGCAGACTAGAGACCACTACTTCTATCACCATTTACCTAACATCAGGTTAATACAAATGCTAACTGAAAACATTCCAAGCAGGGGAGGAGACAACCAGTAACATCCCAGGCAAGAGAAGAGACAACAATCAAGGAACCATTAGAATAAACGGGTTATCTGCTTCCTTGAATCCAGATTTCAGGAATCCCCAAGTAACCCCCTTAGCTGTTCTTGGGCTTTATTGTTCTCTACTTAAGATTATCTCTACACAAATCACCTCCTGACTTGGAAGGAACTGTCCTCTTTACCTAACGGGATCTTATGTATTTTTCATCTCCTAAGCTTTCTCTAGGAAGCATTTCCTCAAAGTTCTGTGAGGATGAGCAACTGGTTCCCTTCTCCTCCTGTAAGACTTTGTGACTTCTGTTGTGCACTGAGGTCCGTTTCCCTGTACTGTAATAAGTATTTGTTTCCCTCACTAAATAGTGAATTTTAACAAGAAGTATGCATTTAGTGTGGTGCCTACAAATCAAAACTAAAATGTTCACTGACTTGAATTTTACTTAAGTTTTCATCATTATTAAATAACTTGTTTGTTTCGCAACTGGGGATTGAACTCAGGACCTTAAACTTGCCAGTCAAGCACTTGCTTTACTGAGCTATCTCCCTGGCCCCTAAACAACTTTTTTATGCTTTGTGAGATAGGTAATATGACTCTTTTGGTGCTAAATGATAGAACATATGTCCTAATCAAGGAAATTTATTATCATCAACCAGTGCTTTTCTTTTCTTTTCTTTTTTAATTTTAGGTATTTGTTACAGAATCTCATTAATAAGCTGAAACTCATACTGATCCTTCTGTTTCAACCTCCCCAGTGCTGGTATTACAGCCGGGTGCCACTGTGCCCCATCTCGGTAGTGGCTCAGTGTGCAGGGAGCAGGCCAGCCTGCACAACATATGGTTGGTCTGTACTTCTTTCTGGTTTTGTTCTCGTTATTCATTTCTGTGCTATAGCAATATCTGTCCTGTGCAACAAGAGTTTTCTGTGTGGAAACATGCATAGGTATTTATATGCCTTTCCATGAGGCTGAAAGGGGCCACAGAGGTGGCCTAGAGACAGGGTCGGGGCGTAAGCTCAACACTCAGGAGCTTGGGACAGGAGGATCACAAGTGCAAGGCCAGCGGAACTGCAAAGCAAGGCGTGGCCCCAACATGACAAAACATTGAAGTTTTTTTAAAAAAAGAAGATATAATACGAGAATAAAATTAAAGAAAATCAATAATAGTAGCCACTCAAAGAAAACTAAAGGAAATGTGGAAAGTTGTATCTCAATTTTTTATTTGGAAAAATGTCAAACCCACTGAGCCACTGTAGTATGAATAGTATAAATTGTCACATTATTTATCCAAGTTCATAAATTAACATTTTTCTGTGTGTTTTCTCTCTAAACACACCCACCATCCTCCTCGTCATAGGAAAATAAGTGGTAGATATCAGCATTTCTCTCCTAAAACATGCCTAAAGTGCAACGTAATTTTCCTAAGAGTTGTGTCATTGACAAGGCTACGAATTCTTGCATTCAGAACCAGTCTACCTCATAAAAGACTAATGAATCTCACCCATTCTCCTTGTGTAGCTTTGCTTGCATTTTACTTTTGTTTTACTTGGACTATGTAAAACTTGGGAAACGCAAGCAAGAACACTTGTACATCATCAAACTGCAGTATTTTAGTTATTTTGTCCCATTTCCTTTGCCCCCATCCATTTTCTCATGTCATTTGGAAATTAGTTGCAGACCACTGGCACAGGAACCCTATATACTTTAGCAAGTGTATACTGCAGCAGGAGCAACGGCACTCTCCACACACTATCACAATATCAAATCCAAGAAACCTGATCCAGTATTTTAAAATAGCAGTTCCGTAGTAAAAAGAAGTTCTAATAAAATAATATCTCGTGTAATGGGATGTCCTTTCCACCAAAGGCCCCGATGAGTGACTATGCAGTGTTTTGTTGTCATGTCTCTTTTAACCTACTACTAGTTCCCTTTGTATAAAGCAGTTTTGAATATCCAGACCAGTGTTTTAGAAAACGTTCCACTAGGGGCTGGGGAGATAGCTCCAAGGCACAAGTGCCTGCTGGGCAAGTGCAAGGTCGTGAATTTGAACCCTGGTCCCACCAAAAAAAAAAAAAAAAAGAAAGAAAGAAAAAAAGAAAACGTTCCACTGTCTGGATTTATGGGGTTTTTTCCTCGCAATCTTTGGAAGGAATTCTACACCGGTGATTCAGTACATTGGATGAACATGAAGTCAGTTTGTCTGGTGAATGACGAGCTTTAGTCACTTTGTATTGGTCAGGATTTTACTAGAGGAACAGAGTAGATATAATATAAGGAATGGATATTAACACCAAATATACAATCTATAAGAAATTGTAAGATTGGCTTACAAGAGCCACAGAGTCAGACGAGGAAGCGCGCACAGGGCGTCTGCACACTCCGGACTGAAGAATTCAATCCCGAGGCCAGGACTTCACTGCAGCACTCCGTGTAAGTCTCTGTCGGCTGATGGGTCCGTAGATGGAGGCTGAAGAGTCTGCGGTGGAAGGCGAGAGATCTAAGCTGGAGGCCGAAGAGTCTGCGCTGCAAGCCAGACGATGAAGTCCAGTCTGAATGCGAAGACAGAAGCTTCTCCGACGAAGTGAAGTGTTGACTCCTCCTTCAGCGCTTTAAAAAGTCTTTTTGTGCTCAGTCATTCTGACGTGGACTCATTGCGCCCTAGGTTGGAACCAGTCATACCCCAGGATGGGCCCTTGATCCCATTCTAGGGAGAAATCCAATCATATCCTAGGCAGGCCCTGGTGATACTCCAGGGAAGAACCAATTGTACCCCAGAGTGGGGCTCTCACCAACAGGGAACCGGGCTGCTGAGTCATTCAGCCAAGTTGACACATTGTATCAACCACTACACACTTCATTGAGTTGATATTGATCAAGTTATTATTTGCATTTTGTATTTATAATCATGTTAATCTGTGGGCAGTAATTTGAAATATTTGTGAATATCTTATGCCCTAGCAAGCTTTTCTTCCAAGTATTTTAGCTCTACTATCATTCATCCAAGCTTGAATTTATTATTTTAGTGGTTGCAAAATTTTTCTATTATTTCTTTGTTTTTGTTTTTGTTTTTTGGTGGGAGTTGGTGCAGGGTCTTGTTACACAGCTCGGACTCATAGTGACCCCGTCTCAACCTCTCCAGCACTGGGATTACAGGTGTGAGCCACCATACCTGGTTCCAGGGGTGGGAATGGTATATAGTACAGGGGATTGAACCCAGATCCTTGTGCTTGCAAGGCAGGCACCGAGCTATCTCCCCAGCCCCTTCTTTATATTTATTAACATACTCTGTGAAAAATTTTTTCTTCTGCTATTCATACCATTTTTTTTCTTTTTATGTATTTAGTGCAAGGTCTACAGGGTCTCCCTACACAGATTAGACTCAGTGATCCAGTTTTCAGCCTCCCAAGCATTGGGATTACAGGCACGTGGCACCATGCCTAGTGTCAATTGCCATCTCAGCACACTCCTTCCATCACATTCCTGACTCCCTACTTTTTTTGTTGTTGTTGTTTTTTTGTTTTGTTTTGTTTTGGTGGTACTGGGGATTGAACTCAGGGCCTTGCACTTGCCAGGCAGATGCTTATTCTATTGAGCTATCTCTCCAGCCCCCCCTTACTCCCTACTTTTATGGGTGTAAAAGGGCATAAGATATTCATGATATTTCAAATTACTGCCCACAGATTAACATGATTATAAATACAAAATGCAAATGATAACTTGATCAGTATCAACTCAATGAAATGACTAAAGCTCATTCACTGGACTACCTGACTTCATGTTCATCTAGTGTACTGAATCACCGGTGTAGAATTCCTTCCAAAGCTTGCAAGAAAAAAACCCATAAATCCAGACAGTGGAACGTTTTCTAAAACACTGGTCTGCATATTCAAAACTGCTTTATACAAAGGGAACTGGTAGTAGGTTAAAAGAGACATGACAACAAAACACTGCATAGTCACTCATTGGGGCCTTTGGTGGAAAGGACATCCCGTTACACAAGATATTATTTTATTGGAACTTCTTTTCACTACAGAGCTGCTATTTTAAAATACTGTATTAGGTTTCTTGGATTTGATACTGTGATAGTGTATGGTGAGTGCCTTTGCTCCTGCTGCAGTACAAACTTGCTAGTTCATACTTTATCAACTGTACTTCTTTTTTTTTTTTTTTTTTTTTGAAAAATGGTCAAGCTTCTGCATACTTCTCTTATTTTCTCCCTCACCATTATTTCATTTATCACTGTACAGAGTAGTCTACTTTGTGAACATCACAGTACTTGTCTACCTACATTGTTTCCCATATTTTTCATGATAAATAATGACGTATTAGGTGTGACATGCCTACAATCGCAGCACTCTACAGGCTGAAGCAAATCTCCATAAGTTTGAGGCCAGCCTGAGCTTCATAATGAATTCAAGGCAAGCCTGAATTAACAGAAAACAAGGCTATCTCAAAATGCCAAAAGAGCAAATAAATCCATAGGAAATTGCCTTAGTTACTTTTACTCCTTGCTGGGACAAATACGCGACACTCAAAATGAAGGAAGGAAAGGTTTATTTAGCTCACAGTTTGTGAGGGTTTCAGTCCATATTCAGCTGGCTCAAGGATAAGTGGAACAGAGCAGAGAGCATCCAGTTCATGGTGGTGGAACAGCAACAATGGTGACAGAAGCAATCGATCAGCCAGGGGAGCAGAGAGCAACAACTTCAGTCTGTCTCTCTATCTCTATATTACATTCAGGCTCTCCACCTCAGGCTATCAGCCTTAGGCTACACCCATGATCCCAGAAGTACTTAAAATACATAATCCCAGGGATAATGGATCAAGTCCCAAACTCTAGATGAGTACTAAACCACATAATCCCAGTGACTCATGAGTCAAGTCTCAATCTATAGAAGTTCCTGCCCAATGACTGCATGAGGCTTTGGAGGGGCATCTAAACATAAACCATAACATTCTACCCCTGGGCCCCCAAAGTCCCATATATACCCTTTTACAAGAGACATTTTAGTCCATCTGGAAGAGTTGCCAAAGTCCCAACAGTTTCAGCATTGCTGAAAAGTCCAAGTCCCAAGTGTCCTCCAAGCTCCAAGGCAAACTCTTTATCTGTGAGCTCCTGTACAAAAGAAAAGTTATACATATCCAACATTCAGAGGCATAAGATAAACATTATAATTCCAAAAGTTGCAAACAATAGGTAATACAAAACATTGGGACCAACACATGTCCAAAATCCAGCAGGGTAAACATTAAATACCATAGTTCCAACTGGAGCATCCGAAGTGGTCTGCACTGAGTTGTGAGCTCCATGCAGCTCTGCTCCACAGCAATCTTGGTGGTAATTTCCATGGCTTTTCTCTTAGGCCAGCTTTGCTCCCTCTTTGCACAATCCACATTCCTGTCCTTTCCAAACTTCTGAGGTTTCCACTGAATAGGCTTCTCACACCCAGCTTTACACACTGCTCTCTCAAGGGCGCTCTGCTTGGCCTCCCAGGCCTTCTTCTGTAATCGAGATGGAAGCCTTCTTAACCTCAGAACTCCTGCATTCTGCATATGCTTATGTGGATGAACCTGAGGGTTGCTGCCAGCTGGAGCAGTAGCCAGTCTTCCTTCTCTCTCGGCTGAAGGGGTAGAGAGCCTGGACCACTGAGCACTCTGACCCTGATTCTGAGAAACAAATTCTCCATGCCGGCACCATTGTGGAACCTGGTTTGGCCGCTCCCGCCTTTCTGGTACTTGGGTCTCTGTGGCTTTCTTCTTAAGTCAAAATCTCTCTCCCTTCCAATTCTGAGGTTGTAAAGGATAGAGAGCTACTGTCTCTTCTGATGCCCTCAGGCCATCCTTTTTATTCTTTGCTCCCTTCCCAGCATTGGAGATCCTTTTAGCTCCATCTTTGCAGTCCAAAGCTTTCCTAATGTTTCCTTTCTGGCCAAACTCACATTTTAAATCATCCTTCTTGGCTCTTTACTCTTGATTTTCAACATAAATCTGGCGAGAAGCCACCAATAGCAACCATACCACTGCCCCAATAGTTTTGCTGCTTTGAAATACTGCTTGCAAGATTAATCAGTCCGCCATGCTTAATCTCAGTCTTAGGCAAAGTCTCTGGGCATGAGCAAAATTCTGACAGACTTTCAGCCAATCCATAGCACAAATCATCTGGAGTCCAATGACTAATGCTGTCCTTTTTTTCCAGCAGAAACCTCCTCAGCCTGGTCTTTGTAGGCAGGCCTTCTGTCCGTCTTCTGGTCTGAGTTCTGACCAGAATCTCCCCTACAGAATAGCCAAAGCTTTTCTAGCTCTTCACAAGTAGATGACCTCTCCAAACCTTTCCAATCTCTGCTCTTAAACCATTCTTTATACCCAGGGTTCAGGCCAGTCTTCTAGTCTGAGTTTTGACCAGAATCTCCCAAACAGAACAGCCAAAGTCGTTCCAGTGCTGTGCTTGTAGGCGACATCTCTGAACCTTTCCTAGCTCTTCCCATAAACCATTCCCAAAAGCTTGTAATCCACATGGTCAGGTTAGTCACAACAACGACCCCACTTCTCTGGTACCAAATTCTTACTTTTACTCCTTGCTGGGACAAATACCCGACACTCAAAATGAAGGAAGGAAAGGTTTGTTTAGCTCACAGTTTGTGGAGGTTTCAGTCCATATTCAGCTGGCTCAAGGCTGAGTAGAACAGAACAGAGAGCATCCAGCTCAGGAATAATCTGGTTTTCTTTCTTGGAAGCATCTTGAAGGTAAACTTACAGGACTGAGATTGAGTGAAAAGATGGACTAATAAGGTACTACAAACACAGGCAAGTAAAAGCTGAAAACTGGGGATTCACTGGAAGCTGGGCTTTACCTTTTTTTTTCTTTTTTTTCCTTTTTTTATTTTAAGGAGAATAAAAAATAGCTTAAAACATTAGAAACTATGTAATTTTAAAAAAGGATTCAACAATAGTTATCTTCATAGTAGTTGTTCAGATATAAACCTGTAAAATTGGTCAAAAAATTAAGTATTAACTGTTTCTTCCTACAAACCAATAGAAATTAGTTCCCCCCTCTGGGAGCCAGGCTCTGACTTAACAAGTACCCATTTTTGGCTTTAGTCAGTGTTTGGGGGGATCACATAATGGCAACAAGAAGCCACCTGTAATAATTGCTTCAGTTTTTGAGCCAGGAAGTTACAGTAGAAGTAGTGACGGAGGGCCCTGAAGACTTGGAGGCTGTCCTTGGAGGATCTTATCAGAAGGCGTCATCTTTGGTGTCTGGTAAGCTGGGCTAAGTAGCTTACTAGTAG
Organism: Myocastor coypus; assembly: GCA_004027025.1. Taxonomy (NCBI): domain Eukaryota; kingdom Metazoa; phylum Chordata; class Mammalia; order Rodentia; family Myocastoridae; genus Myocastor; species Myocastor coypus. Next base: position 8,236 of record PVJA010026067.1, read on the forward strand.
GAAAAGCACAATCATAGATGTAAAATTATGGGCACAGTGATGGAGTAGAATGGTAGAGAAATCCCTTCAGTCGATGGCCTGTTTTAGGAAACATTTGTTCATTCACTTATTTTACGGAAGTTGACTTAACTAGAGGCCACAAACATGTGAGGCAAGGCTTAGCTACACCTCCATTCTGGACCTGTTTTCACAGGAGACTTGAATGTGTACTAGTTTGACACTGACATTTCTACCATTCCATGGGTCCTATGAGTCTTGATTATTGAGGCTGTTAGATTAGACTAGACTCATTCAGGGATTAAATTTTAAAGTCAGCACTTGTTATGGTTTGTATGTAGTTGTCTCCTCCAAAGCCTGGTGTAAATCATGGGTCTGTCAAGTGTGTAGCTTGACGGGAATGGCCAAGAGAGGCATGAACCATTAAACTAACAGCATCTGCTATGAGAGGTCCTGCCCCTCCCCCAGGTGGTGGTCTCTTGGAGGTATGAAGTGAATCATCCTGGACACGGCCGTGTAGTCTCAAGGTCTTGCTACGTAATTTAGGCCGCTTTAAATCATGAAACTTCCACAGCTGTGAGCTAAATAAACCTTTTCTCCCCTAAGCTTGTGTGTCACGTATTTGTCCCAGCAATGAGAGAAGAGTAAGACAGAATTTGGTACCAGGAAAGTGGGGTCGTTGCTGTGGCTAAACCTTACTGTGTGGATTGCAAGGTTTTGAGAATGACTTATGGGAAGAAATAGGAAAGGTTGGGTGATGTCTCCTATGAACAAAGCGGTGGAACAGTTTTGGCACATTTTTTAGGGGAAGTTCTGGTCAGAGCTCAGACTAGAAGATTGATAGAAAGCTGACTTATAAAGACCAGGCTTGGGAAGTTTTTGTTGGAAAGGACTGCATTTGCTGTTGGACTCCAGATCATTTGTGTTTTGGCTTGGCCCAAACTTTGCCAGAATTTTGCCTGAGTCTAGAGACTTTGCCTGAGACTGAGGTTAAGCATGGAGGACTAACTGATCTTTCAAAAGAAATTTCAAAGCAGTCAAATATTGGAGCAGTGGCATGGTTATTGCTGGGGGCTCTTAGCCAAATATATGTTGACAATTAAGAGCCAAGAGCCCAGCAGAATGATTTAAAATGTGAGTTTGGCCAGGAAGAAAGCACCAGAAAGGCCATGGACTGTGAAGATGGAGCTGAGATCTCCATTGCCCAGGAGGAACAGGAGAGTAGAAAAGATGTCCTGAGGACATCACAGGAGATGGCAGGTTCTTGTCCTTTACAGCCTCAGAAGCACAAGGGTGAGGGACTTTGCTTTGTTCCAGAATGGAGGTAACAGCCACACCAGGTTCCAGAGTAGAGGTAGCGGCCACACCACACTACACAGTGGCGCCAGCATAAAGAATTTGCTCGTCGCATTTAGGGTCAGTGTTGAGAAATCCAGGTACTCGTCCCCTATAACTAAGAGAGAAGGAAGCCTGGCTACTGCTGCAGCTGGCAGCAGACCATGGCATCATCCACATGGTGTTGGTTTTAGGTACATGAAAATTGCAGGAGTTTTGAGGTTAAGGCTTCTACCTCGATTTCAGAAGAAGGCCTGGGATGCCAGGCAATGTGACCCGGGGAGGGCAGTGTGTGACGCTGTGAGAAACCCCAGAAGTTTGGAAAAGCCAGGAACTTGGATCATCAAAGGAAAACTGCAGAGAGAACATAGCCAGTCTAAGGTAGAAGCCATGGGCACTACAACCACCAGAAGTGCCATAAGGGTGACACATGGACCTCATAATTTGCCACAGATTGCTTCAGATGTTCCACATGAAACTATAGGACTTAATGTTTGCCCTGCTGGATTTTTGGACTTGTTTTGGCCCCAGTGGTTTGTGTCCTCCTGTGTATACCTTTTGGAATGGTATCTTGTGCCTTTGAATGTTCGATGTATGTAATTTTTCATTTGCATAGGTGCTCACAGTTGAGAGTTTGACTTGGAGCTTGGAGGAATCTTGGGACTTGGACTTTGCAGCAATGCTGAAACTGTTGGGACTTTGGCAACTCTTTTGTTTGTTTGTTTGGTTGGTTGGTTGTTTGTTTCTATGCCCGACTCAGTCTGCCCTGAGGGCAGGGCTGGCGCAGCACATGGTGCCATGGATTGAACCTCGGTCCCTGCAGCCACCTAAGCTTTCCTAAGCAGGCGCTTTACACCACTTAGCCATCCTGCCGGGCCCTCGCAACTCTTAAAGATGGACAAAAATGCCTTCTGCACAAAGGGATGTACATGAGACACAAACAAATGTGGCCATCTCTCCCAACTTGTAAAAGATTTTTTGTTCAAGTTACCACTATGTTCACACAGATAATCTAAAATGTTCCACAATCCAAAACAGTCCTCAGGTTTCATAGCCTTTTGGGGGGCAGGGGAGGCAGGGTCTCATGTTTGTTTATTTTATTATGGGCAGCTCAGCCTACCATGGTGGTGGGGCTGGCGCAGCATGTGCTGCCAGGGGTTGAACTGTAATTGCTTGCCTATGCAGGTGTTTTAGACCGCAGAGCCATCTCGCCAGCCCTTCAGGCTGGCCTTAAACTCTCTATGTAGCCCAAATTGGCCTGGAACACCCTGTGATCTTCCTCACCCTCCTAGAGTGCAAGGACTACAGGTATGTACCACCACATCCAGCTTGTTTTATGTTTTGGTTTTGTTTCTAATGAATTTAGGGCAAGGTCTGTAGGGTGTACAGGGTCTTGCAAGTACACTGACTGCTGAGTCTCCTGTTGGAGACTCCCAAGTGCAGGGATTACAGGCATGTGCCACCACCTAGTCCTAATTGCCATCTCACTGTGCCCCAGAGGCAGGTTTGGCCTGCACACCTAGGGTCGAAAACCCATTTTAGTTTGCTGAGCTATCTGGCTGGCCCTTATTTGTTTCTTTGTTTGTTTGTTTTTAGAAGAAAAAACCCCCAGCATGGTGGTGTGCACCTATAATCCAAGCACTCAGGCTGTTGAGCCAGGAGGATCTCTAGGAACTGGTGACGAGCCTAGGGGCTACAAAAAATGAGCACAAGGCCAGCCCAAACTGTATAGCAAAACCCTGTCTCAAAAGAAAACCAAATTTCCCAAACAGGATAGGAGAGTAACACACTGTATATTGTTATCTTCAAATTTGTGACTCAAGAGTATAAGATGCCAGCATTTAATTGTCCAAACAGTATTAGCACAAACCTGTCTTTTTAGTGAACTAAGAGAAATTGGTGGTGTCACTATGTTATCTGTATTTCTTTGGCTTTTTCCTTTTCTCCATTCCCATTTCACACATTTTAAAACACTCTTAAGAAGGGTGTGGAAGTGCAAGGTCCTGAGTTCAACCCCTGGTTCTGCAAAAAAAAAAAGAAAGGATTGTGGAAGGCTACCTGCTGCAAGAACTGTAAGCAAGTGGCCTTGGCTGGGGAGGAGCAGCGCACTGCAGATGGCTCGGGAGCCCTGGGTCAGCAGAAGGACAAGGAGACCCTGCAGGGCAGATGAGAGGCAGCAGACATTTGGTGCCACTGCCCCATCATTTCTGCTCGCAGTTTTGGTAAAAGAAATTTTTTGTTTTGTTTTGTTTTTTGTTTTTTGCTTTTTGAGACAAGGGCTCACTCTGCAGTTCAGGCTGGCTTTGAGCTCACTTTTGTAGCCCAGGCTGGTCTCAAACTCGCAGCGATCCTCCTACCTCAGCTTCCCAAGTGCTAGGATTACAGGTGTGCGCCACCACGCCCGGCAAGAAATTCTTTAAAAGTAATTTTTAAATCCATCAAAATCTCTGAGCCATAAAAGATGTCATTCTTTTCTTTAGTGTGTTGGATAGATAGTAGCTGGACATTTTCCCCAAACTAATAGCTTTTGTCTACAGAAAGAAAAAACAAGCTGCTACAGATTCTGGAGGGGAAGCACGCTGGACCACGGGGACCAGAGCAGCTGACAGGCTCAGCAGCAGTGGTCGTGCCTGAAGCAGCAGGCTGGAGCTTACTCAGGCCTGCAGCACAGCAGCTGCCATGCTCCTCACTAGGCCATGGCCCAGGCAACCCAGCAGCCCAGCAGCTGCCCGTGGTCTCAGAACTCCATGGTCAGGTTGGCCAGATAGCTCAGCCCATTAAAGGGAATGATTAGGCAGACAGGGACAAGGCTCAGTCCCCCATGTGCCATGCCAGCCTGCCTCTCTCACCTTACCCCCCAGGGGCATCCTGAGATGATTGAGATATTATAGGGGTACACACCTTTAATCCCAGTGCTTGGGAATATCTGGAGCTCAGGAACTCTGGTAAACTTGTTTATTTAGGGTGGTAAAGATTTTTCATCCTGATTTGTAAATTCTAGGAATATCCTCAGAAAAGAAAATTTGAGCTCTTGAACCGGGCGTGGTGGCTCACACCTGTAATCCCAGCACACAGGAGGCTGAGGCAGGAGGATCAGTTTGAGTTCAAGACCAGCCTGGGCTACAAAAGTGAGCTCAAGGCCAACCTCAACTGCAGAGTGAGACCCTGTCTCAAAAAGACAAAAAAAAAAAAAAAAAAAAATTGAGCTCTTTAGATCATTTACTCAATTCAGGGTGGTAGGATTAATAACTGCTTTGGAACTTGTTTTACAAAGGTGTCTAATCCTCTTACATTCTCTAAATACTACTTATAATTATGTAAAAATATATCTCATTTTGCTTAAAACCTTTTAAAATTACAAGCTTAAGTAAGCATTTAAAAAAAATCTCAATTCCCCAAATCTCTAATCTTTTCGTGGACAGGGAAAGCCGGGCCCTCGGGTGCCCAGGCCTGCTCTGCCCCGAGCCAGGAGGAAGCTGCCCAGGAGCTGCCCCAGACCTGGTGCTCTGCTAAGCAGGCGGGAGCACTGATGGCCCTCAGAGCAGAGCACCTCAGAGGAGAGCATGCCTGGCCAGCCTCATGGAAGCCTGACCCAGGAGGGTGAGATGACAGCACCTCGGGCTCCACGCAGCTGTGGGCTGGAAGTGAATGGCATGCAGAAGCTTAGGCATGCACAGCTTCCCATGTACCATGCCCAGCTGGCTTTTGGACGGCTCTGGGGCATGGGTGAGAGGAGCAGAACAAACAGATGTGTTACATGCCTGTCTAGGCTTTCCTGCTAATCTGTACTTTTTAAAAAAAAATTTTGATACCAGGAATTGAGTTGAGGACCGTGTGCTTGCCAGGCAGGTACTGTGTCACAGAGCTAGACCCCAGGTACCGCTATACTCTGAATATGTGTACCTTTCAAATAACTTTAGATGTATAAAGTTACAACAATCAGCCAATTCTTGTGTCTTTCTTCCAAACCCAAAGGTTAACATTGTCTCATTTCATCTTTTTTTTTTTTGCGGAACCAAGGATTGAACTCACAACCTTGTACTTGCCAGGCAGGCACTTGTGCCCCTGAGCCATCTCCCTGGCCCCTAAATTATTTTATTTATTTTTTGTGGAGCTGGGGATTGAACTCAGGCCCTTGTGCTTGCCAGGCAAGTGTTTATTCTACTGAGCTATCTCCTCAGCCCTCTTATTTCATCTTGAAGCTGCTATATCCCTGTGTGCTGTTGTTGAGGCAAGGTCTCAAGAGTTTAGGTTGGCCCTTCCTCCTGTCCTGCCTCAGCCTCCTGAGTGCTGGACTTACAGATGTATGCCATCTCAGTGAGTTTAGACCCCCTTTCTTCTTAAATACTGGTGTTTTTCCTAAGAAAGTAAGGGCATTTTGTTATGTAATCGTAATACAGTGATCAAAAACAAAAAATTAATAGTGCTATCTGATATAAACATCTTACTGAAATTTGCCCTACTAATGAAGTAATATGGTATGTAGTCTTTCTGAGCTCATTTCACTTGGCATTCTAGATTCATTCATATTGCCAGGTATGTCATTCTCTTTAATTGATGAGTAAATGCCATTTGAATTATAGTACACCCGGGTGTGGTGGCGCATGTCTGTAATCCCAGCACTCGGGAAGCGAGGCAGGGGGACCGTTGTGAGTTCGACGCCAGCCTGTGCTACAAAAGTGAGCTCAAGACCCGCCTGAACTGCATAGCAAGACCCTGTCTCAAAAAGACAAAAAAAAAGGCAAAAAAAAATATATATATATATAGTATAGTCTACTTGCTAGTAACATTTCAGTTGTTTACTTTTGGCTGCTACAAGTGAAACTGTTAGGCTACCAAGAATAAAGCTGTTATGGATATCCACATACAAGTTTTTGCGTGAGCTTGAGTTTTCATTTCTCTAGGCTAGATGCCCAGGAGATGTGACTGCTGAGTTGTATAAGCATACGCTCAGCTTTGCAAGAAGCTGCCAAACTCTTGTAGCATAGCTTCCTTTATACTTTGCATTCCCACTGGCAGTATGTGAGGCAAAAGCCTCCCAATGGCCTCTCCAGCATGTGATCTTGCTGCTTTTACTATGTATCTCCACAGTGACCTGCTGGTCTGTAAGTGTGAACTGGCCATCAGTGTATCTACTTAATAATGAAGTGCTCAGATAATCTGTCCCTGATGATATTGTTTATTTCAAGAGGTCTTTATATATCCTGAATCCAAGTCCTTAGTTAGATACAGAATATACAGGCATTGGGGCTGGGGAGATAGCTTTGTGGCACCAGCACCTGCCCAGCAAATGCAAGGTTATGAGTTTGAACACCGGTCCCACAAAAAAAAAGAATATACAGGCATTTTGTCCGGTGCACACACTTCTCAGCAATGCTGAGGAAGTTTGTGCTCTAATAGTAGAACTAGTGGAGACCAGTCTGACTGGGGCAAGGAGCAAGTGGAAGATGTAGGCCCAAGGCTGTGGACTGAAGGGACCACACCAAGGAGTTTCCTCAAGACAGAGAAGTTGCTGGGTACCTTCTAGTGGAGAGTGGGATGAACAGATTTGTGCTTTTAAGAGATCATTCTGGTACCCCTTTGAAGAGTGGATAGTGAGGCCTAAAGTAGTTTTGTGTGGATCAGTCTGAAAGGAATAATGGGAGTGGGCAGGGAAGAATGACCAGGTTAACAAAATGATGAGGAAGTAGCTACCTAATAGCCATCAATAGTAATATTTGGGGCAAACTGGTAATATTTCAATACTATAATCCCTGTTGAGCTTTAGGTTTTTCTACAGCGTCTGTACTCTGGGGCTGAAGGCACCTGTCTAGTTTACTGGAAGTTTGTAGAGACCTTCAGGTGGGGGTGAGCATTGCTACATCCTTCAAGATGACCACAGGTTTTCTTCCTCTAGCAGTGCCTGGACTTGAGCCTGCTTGGTGCACCTTGTGTTGCGGTACACTTGGCCCAGGTTTCTTTATTCTGTAATGAATAACCTGGGGAGGGGGCTCAATACAGGCGAGTTGAGCCCAGGGCCTCCAGCTCTGCCCCCAGCCCTTCTTCCGTGTTGAGACAGGCTCCAAATAACTGAGTTGCCCAGGCTGGACTTGAACCTGGGCTCCCACAGCTCTGGGATTACAGACACCCACAGCCACACACAGCTGCTTAATGACTTGAGCACTGTACCAACCTTGGATTTGCTATTATTTTGCTGGACGTTATATTCCTTTTTTTCAGGACCAGGCATTGATCTCAGGCCCTTGCACTTGCTATGCAAGCACTTATTCTACTGAGCTATCTCCCCAGCCCCATCCAGTTTCTAATTAATATAGGATTATTTAATTTTCTATTCAATGAACAAACTAAAGGTTGACTCCATTTCCTATATTGTATTTTCTATTCATTATCTTCTTTCTTTCAACATAGTTTGCCTTCCCTTTCCTTGATGCAGGGGGCCCTCGGGAGTTGGATCCCCAGGCCTGCCATGCCAGCCTGACCCCCAGTGTGCAGTGAAATGGTGGTTGAGACTGGGCATGGTGGCATGAGCCTGTAATCCCAGCACTTTTGGAACACTGTGAACAGCAGGATCACAAGTCTGATCTACATAGTGAGATCTTGTAGACCCTGTACTAAATACATTTTTTAAAAAAAGACAGGATCCAGCCAGGCGTGGTGGTGCACACCTGTAATCCCAGCACTTGAGAGGCTGAGGCAAGAGGACTGGTGTGGGTTTGAGACCAACTGGGCTACAAAAGTGAGCTCAAGGCCAGTCTGAACTGCATAGAGAGACCCTGTCTAAGTCTCAAAAAGACAAAGAAAAAAAAAGACAGGAGCCATGCTACTCAGTTGGTTCGCCATGCCACTGAATGTGCTCAGGTGACCCAGCTGCCTGTGTCCTGGGGAGCTGGGATGACAGACATCTGCCCATGTGCCTGGCTTCCTTCCCATATTACTTGGTTTGCCTTTTGGTTCATCAGTTTTTCAATATTCCCTTGTGTCTCTTCTCTCAACCTTTAGCTCTCTTCTACACGAGTATGAGTGGATAAAGAAAGCTCCTCCTCTGGGAGTTAGATTTAGGTACAGACATGTGGCACCATGGGATAAAAACAGTGACCTGAGCCAGGTGTGATGGCACATAGCTGCAATCCCAGCACTCAGGAGGCTGAGGCAGGAAGATCGCTGTGACTTTCAGACCAGTCTCAGCTAAAGTGAGACTAAGGATGGGTTCCATCCCCAGAACACAGGAGGAAATGCCTGTTGCCCAGGATTGGCACGTTTCTGCTTTCTGTGCCAGCCTGAACTACATGGTGAGACCCTGTCTGAAAAGGACAAAAAAAAGCAATGACCTATACTTCAGTGGGAAAGGAAAAGTGCAGAGAATTTAGCAAAGTTTTGTACCTGTCCCACAGCTCAGGTGCTAAGATTTTTAAGGTCTGAACTTTTAGCACAGTCCTCGGCTCTTACTTTCCTAGCACCTCTGGTCACCTACCATTGAGCTGGCTGAATTACCTGTGGTTCAAGAGGCTTCTTCGGTCTCCTCAGCCTTTGTATTGGTTATTCCCTGTGTATGGAAAGTCTTGCTTCCCTGGTTTCCCTGAGCTTGGCTGTCCTGCTTGTCTGTCTGCTGGGTCTCCCCATCTTAAATGTCTCCTTTCCCAACCACCTGGCCTGACCTCCCACGTATGGATTAGGCACTCCTTCTCTATATTCTTGGGTATGTTTCTCTTCTGTTCTATTTTTTGAGACAGGGCCTTGCTAAATTTTCCAGACTGGCCTTGACCTCACTGTATAGTCCAGGTCAGCATCAGACTCACAATGATCCTCCTGCCTCGGCTCCCAAGTGCTCATAGTAGAGCTGTGCACCACCACACCCACTTTATATATATTTTCCTAGTACCCTAACCATATTTCCTGTGCCACTTGTACAATTACAGAAATTTCCTTTTCATCTTTTAAATTTTTCTCTAGACTTGGAGCTCTGGCAGGAAGTGCTGTCTTCTCTTGCATTGGCAGGACTCACATGCTTGGCACAAAAGCACCCTCAGTAAGCAAGGGAATGAATCCCTCAGCCCTGTATGAGTGCAGCCAGGCACCACAGTGCACATGTGCAGCCCCAGCTACTCAGAAGGTGGGCAGGAGGACTGAATTCAAGGCTAACTGGCGCAGTTTAGCAAGACCGACTCTGAAACCTGTCTTCCCGAGAGGTTATGGGGAGCCTTCTGGGTCAACAGAGTGAGAGCTACCTCTGTCTGCCTGGGATGCACCTCCACCTCCAAGGGTAGAGCACTTCCCAGCATGCATTGAGGCCCTGGGTTCCATCCCCAGCACACAGGAGGCAATGCCTGTTGCCCACTATTAGCACCTTTCTGTTTTCTCATTTCACCTCCAGCATTCTCCTGGTGTACAGCCTGCAGATGTGAAGGAGGTTGTGGAGAAGGGTGTGCAGACCCTTGTGATTGGCCGAGGGATGAACGAGACCTTAAAGGTAGGTACTGGTGTGCACAGCATTCCTGAAGGCAGCAGTCTTGGGCACTTCCCTCTACAGACCCATCCTCCCCAGAGGTCATCACGTTCATGTGGCTGAGCCAGTGGATGGCATGCCACCCTGCTCCACTGCGTTTGCCTCTCCAGCCCACCGAAGCTGAGCCTGCTGTTCAGCTGTCTCTCAGAAGCACAACCCCAGAAAGTTTTGAGTTTGACAGTCACCAATACAGTCGTATGTTGCTTACCACAGAGACACCCTAACGCTGTGTTCTTAGGTGATCTCATCACTGTCTGCATAGCCCGAGATGCCGAGAGAAATCTCCATGTGCAGTCACCAACAACATCCAGTATGCGGCGTGTAACTGTGTTCGACCCTTTACATTTTATTTTTTATTTTTAAAGAATTTTTAATTTTATTTATTTATTTTTTTTCTTGTTTCAGAACCTTTGTTTGTTTATTCACTCATTTTTATGGCCGGCTGAACCCACCCCGAGGGCAGGGCTGGCACAGCATGTGGTGCCGGGGATCAAACCGCGGTCCCTGAAGCCGCCCAAGCTTCCCCAAGCAGGCGCTTTAGACCACTGAACCATCCCGCCGGGCCCCTACATTTTAATACTACTTTATATTTTATACTTTTCTTCTTGGACACATTCAGGTTATACTTTTTGCCTATTTCAGGAAAAATACTGATTTTAAAATTTTACTTAAATAATACCTATTCCATTTGACCCAGTAATTCCCTCCTAAATACTATCCCAGAGACTTAAGAACATGATATTAGAGGGCCACATGCAGGCCCATATTTAGAGCAGCACAGTTCGTAACAGCTGAATCATGGAAGCTGTCCTTTAATCCACGAATGGATTTAAAAAAGAAAAAAAGCTATCTATACACAGTGGAGTGCTACTCTGCCATAAGACGAAGCTTGAACTATTTCTTGGAAAACGATACACTTTGGGACCCTATTAAATGAAGTAAATCAGACACAAACTTAAACAGCATGTGAGTGACGTCTCCAATTATAAAGAGCAAATATAGTAATAACAGCAGGGAGATGGGTTGTTCTCAGCCGGGAGAGGATCAGGAGATGGAAGGGAGGGAGAGGGATGAAGGATGGTGTGAAGGTGGCTGCGTGCATGCAGCAGTGGCACGCAGGGCAGGCGAGCACCGCACACTGCAGACACTGCCTCAGGAGGCTGAGGCCGGGAGGTTGTGTGAGGCAGCCGGGACTGCACAAGCGAGTTCAAAACCTGCGGCACTGAACAGCAAGGCCATGCCTAAAATATAAAGGATAAAATTAATTCAAGATTTTGTGCAGAAATAGGAAATGGAGCTAGATCATCCATAGACAGAGGGGCCTGAAAGATGCTGGGAAAGCAGAGAGCACAGGCATGTGAAGAGAGTTCAGCAGCTAGTCCCTGCGCCGCCCACCCATTGCGAGGGCATTCATCCTGTGTTGCAGACGTGATGAATCGATGATTTAGTGCAGATTTGTGGATTTAAAAAGGCCAGTCGATATACAGTGTATACCTCCAGTGCTCTCTGCAGATCTGCACTCAGCATAACCATATGTGAAAAAGACCACACTGTAACCTTCCAGAGAGGTTATGGGGAGCCTTTCAGGTCAACAGAGTGAGAGCTATCTCTTTCTGCCCTTTAATAGCTATCCTGTATTCAGTCCTATTCCACACTGATGAAAGAGCCTCTTGTTAATTTAATTCTTAAATTTAAACTAGTCTTTTCATTATAGTAATTTCTATATTTAAGGCTTTTTCAGAGATCTTTTTTTTTTTTTTTTTCTTAATGGCGTAGACCCTGACTGTTTTTTGTTTTTTTTTTTTAAGAATTTTTTTTTTTTTATTTTTTTTTCTTGTTTCAGAACCTTTGTTTGTTTATTCACTCATTTTTATGGCCGGCTCAGCCCACCCCAAGGGCAGGTCTGGCGCAGCTGTGGTGCCGGGGATCTAACCGCGGTCCCTGAAGCCGCCCAAGCTTTCCCAAGCAGGTGCTTTAGACCACTGAGCCATCCCGCCGGACTCCCAAAGATCTTTTATATATATATGGAAAAGTATAGCTGGGGAGATAGCTCAGTAGAATAAATGCTTGCCTGGCAAGCACAAGGTCCTGAGTTCAATCCCCAGTACCACAAAAAGAAAAAATAGTAATAGGTGGCACAGTCAAATATTTTATTCGTCTTTCTGAGTTGGGACAATCTAACTACTTACAAAGAATTGAAGACAAGCTGGAATTCAGATTATATCAACTAATAACATCTGCCACTCATCTATATGAATTAATTTACATATAGATATTAAGCATTTTCTATAGGCCAGACACTATTACAGGCTCTAAGGATGGCGAGATAAATAAGGCACACAATTATCATCCCTTTCATAGACAATTTCAGAATAAATCCTGCCTACCACAAGATGACTTCTGCAGGCTTTTCACAGGTGGCCAAGCAAGGCCTTTCTGCACCACAGTACACACCTGTGATGGGGACATTTTTATCTCTGCGCATGAGGAAATTAGGACATTTTCAATAGCTACGCAAAGATCTTTTGGTTGACAGTGGCAAAGGTGAAATTTAAATGGCTTAAACCAACTCAGACTTCTAGATATTTTCACACCCTCCCTTAGTGTGTTCTTACTCCAGTGCTGGGAACTCGGTGTTAATTTCCCTGATTTAGGGATGTGGAAGGAAGGGTCTGAGAATCTAATTCACTTACCCAACGCTGCACTGCTAATAAGGACCTGCGTCCAAGACTACAAGATCCATGCTCTTCTCATTTTTGTTTCACATGAGCTTTCTGCATCTCATTTGTCACTTCTGCAAGCACCTTCTGTGGTGCCAGGGCCTCAAGAGCTCACACATGCTCTGCCCTTGAACTCCACCACTGGCCCAGAGGCCTCAATTCCCTCAGGCCCACCACCACATTCTGGGCTAGTGGGACTTAGGTGACGGGAGACAAATGGCACCGTCTGACAGCAGGAAAGCAAGCTCCAGCACCTTGCCCCGCTTACCTCTCCCTCCTCCCCAGGTGCCTCCGTCCACCGTGGAGTACCTCAGGAAAGAAGGCATTGACGATGTGCGGGTCCTCCAGACAGAGCAGGCAGTGAAGGAATACAATGCCTTGGTGGCACGCGGGGTCAGGGTGGGCGGTGTCTTCCACTCCACTTGCTGATGGAGCCTTGACTGGAGAATAAACCCCTAGGCATGATGCCTGGGGCCGACTCTTCTAGTCTCTCGTCAGCCTCCTGCACACTTCTGAACACCAGCGAGGTCCATGGCAGGCAGCTGATACGCGCACAGCCCTGTTCTTGAAGTTGCCAAATATCAAAACGACAAGATGTGTTTACTGAATCTGAGTAATGCGGTAAGCTCAAGCATGCAGAACCAGCCCAAAACAAAAAATGCTGTGTGGTGAAGGTGAAAGAAAAGTTTCAGCACGTTAAAACCACTTGGTGCTTTGGAATGCTTAACTGTCAACCCAAGTCACATTTCTGAAATACTCAGGTCAGGCACTGCAGTAGGCTCTGGAAATGCTGCCCCTGCTGAAAAAGCATTTGAGAAACTACAACAAGTAGAATCAGTTACGAAAAATCAGAGTAAAAAGCCTATTCTTACAAGGCTGTTCCAGATATGCAGTCAGGTCAGAACCCTGGACAAAGTGGCAGTAACAGCTGAGTGCTCCATAAGCTCCCTACAGGCCCAGGCTGTTTGTTAAATACTCAGGTGTGCTTTGTGAAACCTTAGAACAAACTAGGAGAACTGAAATCAGCAACACCTACCTCAGTTCTTTTGCCCCTCTAAAAGCTATGTTCTGTCCATGATGCCCCACATCTCTAACCCCAGGGATCCAGGCTGAGGCATGAGGATCGCCGTGAGTTTAAGGCCAGCCAAAAGTATAAAGACAGTGTCAGACAAAACTAGGGCCACGGATTGAGCTCAGTGGCACAGGCGCCTGCCTGACAAGTGCAAGGTCCTGAGCTCAATTCCCTAGTACCGAAAAAAAACAAAAAGCAAAATCTACATGCATGGACTGTGGTGCCCAGGAGCCTTCACTTTGAACTACACTTCCTGCTGCTCACTGGTCAGGCATTTATTTGATGTCTCTGAGTTACTAGTTCTCATCTGTCAGAAAGGAAAACATTTATGCCTGGCATCTCCGTGGGCCTTAAATGTGGTTGTCCATTGAGCTTTAGCTCACTGCTTGGCTTGTAGTGAGGACTCCATACGTCGAAACCACCAATATCATGACTTTCCATTAATGGAAATTCCGTGTGGGCTGACTGGCTTCATTTTACAGTTATTAAGATAGCAACTTACTATTTCATGAAGTCACAGAACTTTGGAGCCCAAAGAAGCTATCTTATTCAGCAATTCTCTTTCTAGGGCATTTACTGAAAATTATTACTAACTTCCTTATAACCGGTTATTAACCAGACCGACTGGTTAAGTTATAGTACTGACTTCAGGAGTTATGTACAAAAGACAATAATGATACAGTGTTATTAAAACAGTTACAAAGTCCTTTGATGTCACACACACATTTATCTCATTAGGATGGAAAGAAAATTAGGACATTGCCCATGAGGTGACTCTTAGGCTAAGGACCCACTAGCTCACAGAAGAAAACTTTAGGGAGGGCTTTTGGCTTAGCTCAGTGGTTTAAGTCCCCGCATGGGCAATCCCAGTCAGGCACACGGGATGGCATTTTGATCCCCACACTCACCCATAATACAGCCCAAAAAAGCCCTTCTCAACTGTTAAGGGGCTTGCCAGGTAGTTCAGCTGGTTGAAGCATATGATTTGGTAAAGTCTCTAGCGACCAGGACCGTGGCTCAATCCCCACCCCCTCATGGAGCATGAGACTTGCCCTTACGGCAGCCTTGGCCAGCCAAAAGAAAATGACCTGGCAGCAGCTTTAACTAAAGGCTTACCAGCGATGCTCTCCAGCAATCCCTAATTAACGAGAAGTGCTCTGCCTTAGCCCCTGTGCACAGCAGGCACAAGGCCACTTCATGGTCCAGAATGCAGAGCAAGTTCTGTGTGGCTTGGCAAGAAGAGATGAACCAAGAGACTCAGGACAGGCAAGTACTTTCCAACTCCACGGTGCTAGTGGACACTTTCAGCTGAGCCCCTCTGGCTCCTAAGGCCCATGGTGCAAGTGTCTTGCAGATCTGCCAGGCAGCGCAGAACCTGAGGCTCTTGTTACATCTGCCAGATGACAGGACATTTCTGCGTCTGTTCTCTGAGCTCAAAGAGGCCCCTATTGGGTTAGGAGGGCTGCCTGATGAAGTTTAGACTTTCTCTACAGACCACTCTCCCTGCTGCCTTCTCTGTCCTCCCCTCTGGGGGTCAAGTACAAGGTGAGCCAGCTCCAGGGGTGCTAAGTCAATGAGTGGGCTTGACAGCTGCTGTCTTGCATTGTAGAAAACTCAAGTTCTGATATCCATGTGATAATGGGGATCGAACCAGGGTCCTTGTACTTGCCTAGGTCACCTAGACCACTGAGCTACCTCTGCAGGGCCCTTACTTCAAAATCTTGTAAGTGCTAGAAATATCTAAAACCAAGAGTGAAGGTATTTTTTCAATATCACAATATACTCAGTCCCATGTACTAATCATTAAAATCCTTCTCCTTATGTTGTACCAGAAATCAAACTCAGGGCCTTGTGCTTATCAGGCAGGCACTGTGCCACTGAGCTACATATACTGGCCCAGCTGATCAAAATCCTGATTCAGTCTGTAGGCAACACAACCAACCCTCAACCTGCCCACTTTAACCTGAGTGGTTCTTAAGACAAGCCTTTTTCACTCTGCCATATAAAAGCCCAATATGTAAAGTCCTTTGGGGAAGGGATGAATTCCCAGAATTCCCTATCTGGAGTTGTGCTGGCTTGAGCAAGACCAAGATAAGGAAGGACACCAATGTCATTCTGAAAAATGCTGGCTGCACCCAGAGGTGAGTGAGGATTGTTCCGAGGGACATTTAATGAAGCAGAATCCAAAGGACCTGCTGGCTGCTGTGTGAGGGACAGATGGGGAAGGACTCTGGTACTCTGACCACTAGCTAGGTATCTCAGTCTCCTCTTGTTGCTGGGACAAATACCTGACACCCAAAATGAAGGAAGGAAAGGTTTACGTAGCTCACAGTGGAGGAGGTTTCGGTCCACATTCAGCGGGCCTTGGCGTTCCCACTGATGCTCTCTGGGCTTACTTTTTTTTTTCTTGTTTCAGAACTTTGTTTGTTTGTTTGTTTTTATGGCCGGCTCAGCCTGCCCTGAGGGCAGGGCTGGCACAGCATGTGGTGCCGGGGATCGAACCGCGGTCCCTGCAGCTGCCTGCAGGCACTTTAGACCATTGAGTCATCCTGCCGGGCCCCTCTCTGGGCTTACATACTTGCTCACATATGCTGACATCACACCAGAAGACTGTTGTCTTTTTGCAGGCCTGTCTAATGTAAGGTCATTTTCTCACATAATAGTAAAGTGCAAGACCAGGCGCATAAAAGCAAAATGACCCTATTTCACTGAACATAAGACCTTCATGTATGCCAGGTGTAGTGGCACTTGTCTGAAATCCCAGTACTTGGGACGCTGAGGCGGGAGGGTTGCTACAAGTTCAAAGCCAGCCTGGGCTACACAGTGAGTTTAAGGCAAGGCTGTGCTACACAGCAAGACCCTATCTAAATAATAATAATGGGCTGGGGAGATAGCTTCATGGCACAAGTGCCTGCCTGGCAAGTGCAAACTTGTGAGTTTGAACGCCGGTCCTGCAAAAAAAAAAAAACAACAGTAATAATTTAAAAGCCAAAGCAAACGAATTACCTGTACAAAAAATTTAAACTGTTTGGCCCACCTCCAAACATGGCAAGTAAGCCCCTCAGCAACAGACTTTTTAGGCACCCATTCAGCCTCACTCTGACACATCCAGCCTGGTGAGTCCCATGGCTGCTGCAATATCTTATTTTCTAAGAACTGGCTTAGAAAGTTGGTTCTGGGGCCAGGGAAATAGCTCCATGGCACAAATGCCTGACTAGCAAGTGTAAGGTCATGAGTTTGAACCCTGGTTCTGGGGAGTAAAAAAAAGTTGGTTCTGCTATAAGCCAAAACCTGCTCATATATAACGTTTGAAAATCTTTAGGGGCCAGGCGTGGTGGTGCACGCCTGTAATCCCAGCACTTGGGAGGCTGAGGCAGAAGGATTGATGTGAGTTTGAGACCAGCCTGGGCTAGAAAAGTGACAGCCTCAACGGCATAGCGAGACCCTGTTTCAAAAAGACAGAAAAACCTGCTCTTTCATGTAAATTTCTTTTTTTTTTTTTTTTTTTTTTGGCTTTTTGAGACAGGGTCTCACTGTGCAGTTGAGGCTGGCTTTGAGCTCACTTTTGTAGCCCAGGCTGGTCTCGAACTCGCAGCGATCCTCCTGCCTCAGCCTCCCAAGTGCTGGGATTACAGGCGTGAGCCACCACGCCCGGCTTTTCATGTAAATTTCTACATTTGGGAGGAAAAAATGAAACAACAACAACAAAAAATAAAAAACCCTCTGTATTTCCAGTTTTCAGGGAACCTAATGTCCTAAACCCTCTGTATTTCCAGTTTTCAGGGAACCTAATGTCCTGCTTTGTCTTTTGGAGGACAAACAGCACCACAGAGTCTGTTTCCCCACCTATAAAGCACAGGGAAGCCAGAATGAGCTTTCCAAAGAAGGTACCACATCCAAGAAGTTCCCAGTACAGTCACCCAAGAAAGTGTCTGATGGTGCCAGCGTGCCCTGCTCAGCAGGCAGCCATGGGTCATAAATATTTCCCTCTCTTCCCCCGCCAGCAGCTGACCAGGCCAGGGTTCTGGCCCTCATGAGCACCGGGAGGCAGCACCTTTGTGGGGTGTCTCCCTGGGTTCACAGGTAAGAGCCTACGTGGCACGCCGTTGAGATGTGCCCAGCAGGTGAGAATGTTGAAGCCCATTCCTCAAAGATAATCTTCCTCCCCGACCCCTCCAGGGCCACACAACCAGCTGGAGCCGCACCACCTGCTTCGGTTCAACCTGTATGACCTAAGACAGGATATGTGATTCTCTCGACTGCAACTGTCTTATTTGTAAAATGGAAATGTCTGCCTCATAGGGTGGTAGCGTCCAGAGTAAATGAGTTAATGTGTATAACGGGCCAGGTACACTGGAAGTGCATCAGACTAAAGGTCAAGACATGCTTGAACTTAAAGTCCAACTCCATCTCTGAGCAACTGGAGAATCTTCAATTATTTTCATGGTATTCAGCTACTTCACATGATCAAGCCTATTGCAGACTCCAATTCTATCACACATTATGTAATCCTCCCTAGAGAACTATAGATCTGAGGTCTATTTGCCATTGTCTTAAGCCATTTTCTGCTACCATAACAGAATATCTGAGAATAGATAATTTATAATGAACAGAAATGTCTATGCTGGGCCAGCCAGATAGCTCTGAGGACTAAAGTGCCTGCTTAGGCAGAGTGCAGTGGCAGGGTTTGATCCTCAGGGAGCTGTGCCAGCATCACTTCCAGGGCATGCTGAGATGGCTTTTGAGACTGGGTGGGGTGGTACACACCTGCAATACGGGCGCTTGGGAGGCTGTGAGTCCTAGTGAAACCCAGAAGAAGAAAGAAAAGGAGGGAAGGAAGGTCTATGCTTACAATTGTGGAGGCTTAGAAGTCCAGGAACATGGCCGGCATTTGGGGAGAATCTTCATGCTGTGTCATCCCACAGTGGAAGGTGAGAGGGCAAGACAGTGCAAGGAGGAGCCAGCCTGGTTTTTCCATCGAGCCTGTCCTGGTGGTAGCGCTCTCCACACCATTCCTGACATGAATCCCTTCAGGAGGCATGGTCCTCAAGGCTGCACCACCCCTTGTGAACGCCAGTTCCCACTGCTAAGCACACACAGGATTAGGTTCCTAACACATGACCCTTGGGAGACACACTCAAAACCGTAGTACCCATATTGTACCTTGAGGTAATAAATCTTTTTTTTTTTTTTTTGTCTTTTTGAGACAGGGTCTCACTGTGCAGTTCAGGCTGGCTTTGAGCTCACTTTCGTAGCCCAGGCTGGTCTCGAACTCGCAGCGATCCTCCTGCCTCAGCCTCCCAAGTGCTGGGATTACAGGCGTAAGCCACCACGCCCGGCTGTAGAGGTAATAAATCTTAAAACTGGCACCTTGTGGAATTTAGATGAACACAGCCTTCACCACGCACCCAATCTCTGCCATTTTAGGCTGCTGTGGCAATTACACAGGAAGAGTACACAGCACAGACTCCCACAGCTAACTCCTCTGAAGGACAGAGTCGTTCTGCCTTTTGCCCTCGGCACATGCAGCTCCAATTCATCAGAGATGTAGCAGGAAAGCACAAGCCTTACACTAAATCCCATAGTGCTGATTTCTAAAATAGGGCTCTTCTATTTTATTAAAGGCAAAAGTGCCATAAGGAAATGGCAGGCAAGATCAAAACTTCTTGCTGAGATGAAAATGACTCATTCCCCAGCTGTTCAGTCACTCCTTGGCCCACCTAGAGACTGAGTGAGGGAAGAGACCTCTCCCAGCCAACCACTGCCTCAGGTCCTTCAGAAACTGGTCGTAGTTACAACTGCTTAAGTGCCTTTCAGGTTAGCCCAGGCAAACAAAGTACCACTTTAAGAAACAAAAATATGCCTCAAATAACCAGCTCTTTGGAAGTGCCTGTAAGATTGCATTTTTTATCTCAGACTGAAGTGTGTTAAGTATGTGGAATAAATGCTGAAGTCACAGCCACACATATATCTTAAGGACCAGAAACTACCAGAGTTCAGTGTTTTCTCAACTTTATTACTGGCGGTGGTGGTGGTGGGGTGATCATAATGTAAACAGTAATGTTTCGGTTCTCTAGCGCAAAACCATTTCAGTGTGTGTGCTGTGAAGTGAATACACATGGACCCGCAGTCTGGCTCACCAACACAGGGGCAGGGCCTCCTCAGCCTGGCTCTGAGGACCAGCGTGACTCAGCGCCGTGCAGGCTTGGGCATTATGTACACTTTCACAGGCTTGCTGAAGGGGATGGCACCCTCGATGCTGGCATCCACCTGGGGCGGCCCCTCACCACCTTCGATCCAAGGGGACTTGGGGATGCGAGCGGTAGAGCTGTAGGCCAGCAGCAGCCTCACTTCCACCTGGCATGGTTCTGGAAAAAAGGGAAGAAGTCCTCTGAGACCAGGTGACCACTAAAGACTGAGAAGAAACATCAGAGCAAAGAACATCAAAGCTGGAAACTCAGGGCCAGCGAGATGGCTCAGTGCTCTAAAGCACCTGCGGAAGAAAATTAAGGCAAGCGCTGAGACCGCTACTCGATCCCTGGCACCACATGCTTTGCACCCCCACGGCGGGCTGAGCCAGCCATAACACAAACAAATAAAAGAGAAATAAATGAAAAAAATCTTTAAAAAAGCTGGAAGCTCAGAGGGCTGAAGAACATGTTCTCATTTGTCCACATCCCAACCTGGACCTCACCTAACAACTCCTTACCAGCCAAGCCTGTGGGGCCTGGACAGCTTTCTCCCTGGGCTTCTGGGCTCTGTGCAGCTCAGAGCCAAAGGCACTGAGAGGATCTGAGAGCAATTTGAGGGTGGGCTAAATGTCATTCCTCAGCAGAAGCCAGTGGCAAGACAAACAGCCACAAGGTGCCTGGGCTTATCTTCATACCTAAATAAGTAGTTCAGTTCTAAGAGTTACATTTGTGCCTGCCATCAACTACTTTTTTTGTTTTTTGAGACAGGGACTCCCTGTGCTGTTCAGGCTGGCCTTGAACACAAATTAGCAATCCTCCTGCCTCAGCCTCCTAACTGCTGGGATTACAGGTACATACCACCACACCTGAAGACACAAAGAATTCTCTATTCTATTTCTGCAAGCTAGAGCAAAGTTTTACTAATGGCAGAAAATGGATCAGGCTCTGCAGAGCAAGTTTGGGCCAATTAAAGTAGGAAAAGAAGTGTACCTCCAGCATGAGGACAGGCACCATAAAGAAAGGAACACATTGCCCAGAACTTGGTGTGCTCTGTCCTGGACCAGCCAGTCCTCAGGCTGAAGTCAGGTCTAGGCCTCTGTCCCTTTAAAAACCTACTCTGGATCCTTTGGGCCCTGCTCTGAGCCCTCTCACAGGTTTTGGAAGTTAGCAGGCCACACTCCCCTAGCCAGCTGTCCCACACCTGGGTCCCCAGTGTCCTTTCCCCTAGAGACAGAACCCTATAATTCTTTCTGGGGTGTTGAGGGAATGGAGGTCCCAGCCTTGTAGAATAGCTTCTTTTGGCTGTCAGGGGTTGTAGGCCCTACCTACTGGGGAGCTTGTACTCTCTACCTTGAACCGTAAGAGTTCTACCACATGATGAAAACAACTCTTACCATCTTGAAAAAGTCCTGCAGTTGGGGCTTGGAGAGATAACTCAGAGAAATAATCACTGACCTGGCAAGTACAAGGGCCTGAGTTCAATCCCCAGCCCCACATGCCAGGCATGCCATCTTGGCCCCAGGTCCCCGGGTGCACTGTCTCAGCCCGGATACAATTAAGGAAATTTAAGTAAAAAGACTTAAGGAAAAAAGAGAGAGAGAGAGAGAGAGAATGAATATAGTCCTGCAGCACAGAGAGGTTCTAAGCAAAGGCCCAAATCAAAGCTGGGATGAAAATCTGTACAAGTTCACAAAGTGAAGCAGCTGATCTTTTAATCATATGGCTTCCATGCTGAAGAGGGGAGGGGGATTTAGGAAAACCCAAGGGCAGGTTCTAAGGCAGCGGTTCTCAACCTTTCTAAAGCCGTGACCGCTTGATACTCAGAAAGCCAGTGATGATAAGCCCAGTATCTATGTTATAGAATAAAAGTATCACAAAGCTTTTCTGCTGGAGGGTTGAGAATGTAAGTTAACAGACCGACAATTGGAGAATAAGAAGGGCTATAAGGATAGCCAATATTTTGGCCCTAGCCCATCAAGGTCAATAAAGACCCAGGATATAAGAGAACCTGT
>PVJA010026068.1:0-30051 GCA_004027025.1 Myocastor coypus
GCAATTTAGCAGACTTTATGGAATGAAATGAAAGCAGTTCTTACAAGGAAATTTACTGCTGTGAACTCACACATTAGAAAAACACAACAAGAACAAATAAAGACCCTAAGGCTGCACCTCAAATATCTAGAAAAAAGAAGAGCAAACCAAACCCAAAGCCCAAAGAAGGAAGGAAATTATAAATATTCGAGCAGAAATTAATGCATTCAAAATGAAGAAAGCAATAAAAAGAATTAACAAATAAAAAATCTGGTTCTTTAAAGGATTAAAACCTAGCTAACCTCACTAAAAAGAAGAAAGAAAAAAAACTCAAATTCAAGCAATAAGGTATGAAAAGGGCAAAACTATCACAGACTCTGTGGAAATTCAGAAGATTGTAGAACCTTCCATAAAATACAATCAATCAATCAATCAAGCAATAAGAAATCACTAACAGAGTGAGAAGAAAACCCACAAATTTGGGGGGAAAACTTAACTAAGAAGCATTCAGACAAAGGTCTTCTATCTGGAATTTATAAAGAACTAAAAAAATTAGGACACCAAAGTTTAAAGACCAAATCCAAAAATGGACATCCAAGATGAACACACGCTTCTCAGAGGAAGAAATACAAGGGGCAAATAAATACATGAAAAAATGTTCCTAAACACTAGCCATTTGGGAAATGCAAATGAAAACAACACTTAGATACCATCTCACCCCAGAAAGAATGGCTACCATAAAGAACTCAACCCTCAACAAATGTTGGAGAAGCTGTTGGGAAGAAGGAACCCTTCTCCGCTGCTGGTGGGAATGTAGACTGGTGCAACCATTATGGAAATCAGTGTGGAGGCTCCTTAAAAAATTAAGACTGGAAATCTCACTCAATCCAGCTGTGCCCCATCTAGGAATTTTCCCAAAAGAACTGAGAACGTCATATCACAGTGATATATGTGTGCCTGTGTTTATAGCAGTGCAATTTGTGATATCCAAATCTTGGAAACAACCAAAATGCTCATCAGTTGAGGAACAGATGAAAAAGATGTGGTGTTTTTATACAATGGAATATTACTCAGCTATAAAAAAAAAAATAAACTTGAAGTCTTTGTACATAAGTGGATACAACTTCAAGCTATACACATAAGTGAAATAAACCAGACACACATGTGTAAATATCATATTATCTCCTTAGCATAAGAACTCAAAAGAAGAAATAAAAATTGAAAGGTATAATACAGTTAAATGCAATGGGAGAACTTATGGATTAAACAACAAAGAGAGAGGAAAAAAATTAGGAAATATGGCAGGGGCAAAACCATACATTTAAATAAACAAGATGGTTAAGGCAATGGTCCTAAGAATTTCCATCAGGTTTTTGAAAATGCCAGTTAATGGGTAGAATTCTCACCCTGACTAACTATATGCTGATATCTGTGAATTGCACAACTACGTTATGGACAACAATTTGTAATGCTAAAACCATGCTTAAAATTCCTGTCATTTTGTTCTCCTAA
This sequence comes from Myocastor coypus, assembly GCA_004027025.1. NCBI lineage: Eukaryota > Metazoa > Chordata > Mammalia > Rodentia > Myocastoridae > Myocastor > Myocastor coypus. Next base: position 1,492 of record PVJA010026068.1, read on the forward strand.
ATACACACTGCTTCTAATGTCATCTCAATTATTGCTACACTCTCGTTAAACTGAATGTTTGTTTTTTTTAAAAAATTAATAGAAATAAACAAAAGACAAGAAAAACAAAGTGTCATAAGATTGTTCTGCTACAACGTCATATGTAGTTTGATTTCTATATTTCTTTGTAAAAATTGTGTAATTTTAAAAAATTCTACAGTGTTTTAAATTGTTTTTTTTTTTTTAATTTGGAACACTTTATTTTCTGAGCTCAGCAGCTGTACAAGGTTCCAGGATAAATCCTGAGGAGACCGGACTGACCTTGTCAGACAGTAAAAGTTATATGTTTAGTTACATAGGTCTTACTTTAGCTTGGTCTTAACTATCCAGCAGAAGAGTGCAACCACAAGGTATAAAAAGTAAAGTTATATTAAAATGCTGAGCTACAAAATGCTCCAGTCAACAACTTTGGATAATTGCCAGTTGTGCTGATAACTCACTACTATTATGGACTATTGAACTATATTGGGTTATTTTGCTGAATTCAAGTACATACATTCTTTGGATTGGCATCAAGTATAAAAATATCCTTTAATGTCTTCTCTAGATACTGCTCTTCTAACTGCAATGGAAGACCTTTCTCTGACAAAACAAAACAAAAAAGGGGGATATAAGTAAATGTTTTGTTGCAAAAATGTGTGTGTGGTGTGTGTGTGTGTGTGTGTGTGTACAAGATAGTTAGGATACCTATACAGCTGTTTTCTTTTAGTTTGTTGAGAAGAAAGGCTTGTACCAATATTTTTAGACCCTATATGATGTCTGCATCTTATATTCTGAATAAGTACTATGAAGACAGCAATATGCAATGTATTTATTATTGTAACTGTCCAACTACCCTGTTTTGAAACTGTTTCATTGCTAGTTTATCTTCTTTCTCATTAAAATGAGCAAAGGAAAGAAAGAAGGAAAAGAAAAGGAAGAAGAGGAAGAGGACAAGAAAGAGAGGAGAAAGAAGAAGAGGAGGAGGAGGAAGAAAACAGTTGCTTAATACGTGGTTCCATCATTTCTCCAGGGGAAGGCATGCACTACAGATGTCTTCAAATATCCAAGACTCCTGCCTCCTTAACCCTTGCCATCGCCAACATCCTGGCCTGGGGTTCTTAGCACACATTGAGCACCGTTGCTGCCATGCACAGCTCACACCCTCATGCAGCGTTTCGTTTGTTTTGTTCTTTCATATACCGGGCTCAAACTCAGCACCTTGCACTTTTAACTCAGGCACTGAAGCCACTGAGCATCTCCCTGGCCTTCATACCACATTTTGAAGTAAAGGGCAAAAGAACACAGTGACCAGACTCTCACTGTGTTCCCCCAAGCCTTCTTTCAGGAAGAAATATTTGTTTCTCAAGCCCCTTCCTCTTCAAGCCCAAGCCTTGCGGTATGTCATTTCAACCAAACACACAAAAGGCAATAAGACTGTAATTTCCTTAGCAGTGGAGGAGAAGAAGTGCCTTTTGGGCAGTGGGAAAATGTCTGCCACAGTCCTTCCTTTATTTCTTTAAACATTTTAAATATTTAGGTCAATAAGCCTTTTGAATCAAACCCCTATTTCTTCTATCTCCTCACCTGTGAATCCTACCAGAATATGGAATTGTTGGTTGTCATTTTTGGCACTGGTTTTTCTTGTGCTCCTTGTAGATTGAATTGGATCTGATGGCCCTGTCCTACCCCTTCTCTCCAAGAGCCTGATTCCTTTCCATCCTTTGGATGCTGTGGTCTGCTGTTGTCACTGTCCTTGTCACCTTTAGCTGCTCTGCATCCACTCTGTTCCAAGTCAAGAGCCATGTGGGGGTCAGATGATCAAGGTCAACTTCTCTTTGCTCCATGAGACTTTTCCTACGAAAAAGATTTCAGGGTGGGGGAAGGGGTAGGTGATGCTTGGGAAGAGGGAGCTGTAGAATGAGCAATGGGTCAACGTGGCGAGATGAATGTGGTGGCCATTGGCACGGGGCCGGTGGAGTCACTGGGAAAGGCTTTTGGGAATGTAGACTTCATGCGGAAGACATGGGGTAGGGGTGGGGGGGTCAGGAAGCCGCAGTCATACTGGTATGAACCAAAACCACTTCCAAGTATTCACATATGTAAACATTCAATCCTGGCTCTGAGAAAACTTAACAAATTTTTTGGATGTTAAAAAATTCTACAGTTTTTTCAGAGGTTGAAAAGTGATTTCCACTCACTATGAGATCACTGTGGGTCCAGAAGATGGCAGTTGGTGTGGTGCTCTTGGGCACCAGAGAAACAGAGAGGTCCTAGAGGCTTGCAAAAGGCTTGAGTGGCTGGAGTCAAGCAACCGAGGGGCTCCAGCCACCCCAGCACTTTCCAGCCACTCGAAGAGCGCCTGAGTCCAAAAGGAAAGCACCTGGAAAGTTCTGGAAGACCTCTGAGATTGGAATTCTCTCTCCTCTGCTCTCTGCTTTCCACAGCGTAGTCACTTTGATTTTCACTGCTTATATAACGGGACCACATCTGTCTAATGAGACCTATTCAAAAGGTCATTAAAAATATTAAATAACAAGGCACCTCGGATGTGTTAAATAACCAGGACTTTATTTTCATTTCTTTTGTTTTGTTCTTGAAATGTATGATGAAAGTGGCTCTGTATTGCATGAAATAAGGACTCTCTGAAGGCTAAGGAATGATGGCTGGCATTCCAGATACTTGAAATTTTAATTGTAATATTTTCCATTAAAAGTATCTACAACCTAGGGCTGGGGAGGTAGTTCAGTAGAATAAGTGCTTGCCTGGTGAGTGAAAGGGTCTGAGTTCAATCCCCAGTTCCACAACAAAAAGAAAGAGAGAGAGGAGAGAGAGAGAGAGAGAGAGAGAGAGAGAGAGAGAGAGAGGCAAAGGAAGAAATTATGTGTTCAATGCAAGGTGTATCTCCCTGATTTTATGGATGAAGATACCAAAGTCAGAGAAGAAATAACCCAGGGAAGGTCCTAAACTAACAGAAGTAAAGACGACTTTTATTCATTCACTCTGGAAAGAATTTTTTAAAGGTCCTCCGCCCCTTGGGCATCTATCTGCTCTACCTTAGATATCCTCTACAAACAAAAAATTTGGTAGCCTCTTTTTGTGTGAAGACAACGCGTAAATTGCTCTAGAAAATAAAATGTCTGAGAGGTAGAGCCTCAAGGGAAGGGAAGAAGCTTGCAAGTTATAACTAGAGTTGCAACCTGTTCGGTATATATCCTAACAGCCCTCCACTTAATAACACACTGCAGCAACAGAAGCTTCTGTGTGTGACGTGCTTACCTTAGGGACTCTGCGGAGCAATCCGCCAAGCTGGACATGGGGTGGGTTCTTATTTCCAGAGACCTGCAGGTGTTTGAAGCTCACATAGCTGTCTACAGTTACTTCCCAACATGCTGCGCTTGGGCTGGTTGCTTGGCTTTTCTGTGCTTCCATCTACTCATATCTAAAATGGAGAAAGTTGAGGGCTGGCCAAATAGCTCAGCAGATTAAAGCACCTCCTTAGGCAGAGGCAGTGACCAGGGTTTGATCGCCAGCATGGTGTGGCATGCCGGCCCTGGTCCTGGGATGCACTGAGACTGCGATTGAGACTGGGCGTGGAGGTGCACACCTGTAATCCCAGTACTTGGGAGGCTCACAACAGCAGGATCACTATGAGTCCACTCTACATAGTGAGACCCTATAGACCCTGTCCTAAATACAAAATAGATAGATGATAGATAGATAGATAGATAGATAGGTAGATGATAGATACATACATACAAACATAGATGATAGATAGTAGACAGATAGATGATAGATAGATAGATAGATAGATAGATAGATAGATAGATAGATAGATAAAGAGTGGGGCTGGAGAGATAGCTCAGCAGTCTAAACATCTCCCTAGGAAGCCCAAGCATCTGAGTTTGATCCCTGGCACCACATGCTGCACTAGCCTTTGGAGCCCCAGGTATGCTGTGCCGGCCACCAAAACCCGGCATGATGGTGCACACTTGTGATCCCAGCCCTGAGGAGGCTGGGACAGGGCAATCATTGCAAGTCCAAGTTGCTAAGCAAGACCCTGTACTGAATAAATTAATAAAATAGAATTTAAAAATAAAATGAAAAAAGCAACTCTCTCCACCCCATAGGGTCACGGTAAAAACTAAGTTCCTCTGTAGAAAATCAGCTAAACTACTGTTTATAACACTACTAGCACCTTGATAGTTACTATATGCTGATAATTTATTGTTATTGTTATTGTTGTCTGAATGGCACACAATGGCAGGCGCATACACCACCTTGAAGATTCGAGGCAGGCGAGCAGTGCTGCAGGCGAGCAGAGGCACTGATTGGCTGCCATTGCTCTGCACCTAGCTCGACAGGACGAATCGGATCCCTCTGCGCCCTGAGAGCCGGCTCTTGCTGTGCAGACTCACACTGACCTGCGTAATGAAGGAGGCATTCAGTCGACTGTTTTAGAACCAAGGTGAGTATCTGAATCCCTAGGATACTTGCCATATGGATTCCTCATCCCCGCCCAAATCCCTGAACTGATGGCTACTGCGCATCCCCACGCACTATCCAAGAGGATTTTCAATCTGGTTGATGCTGATGCCAAAGCAAGATGCCTAGACTCGCCTGGTCTCTTTGGCCCTCAGGGAAGTAGCAGCACCAAATCCCAACCTGCCACGTCGGAATGACCCAGAAGAGGGACAAAAGACAAGTTCAGGGTCAGCACAAAACCTGAGCGCAGGTGAGGGGGAGAAATGCTTGCAGTGCACCGAGGATGTGTCGGGCTGACTACACCAGGCACAGTGGCGAGAAGCAGTGGGACACAGAGCTGGGAAAGCAAAGCCGGGTCAAGTGTGGCGAGCCCTCAGGTCACAGTCGGTGCACCTAGCAGGGTAACTGTGCTTGGTTTCCACCGCTGTCCTTACACTGGGTGTCTGCATCGTATGTCATGTCAATATGCCCAGTTTCCTGAAAGATCTTTGTGCTTTGCCCTCTCATCTTCTATGTGCGTTCCCTGAAACACTGGCAATAAAGTCAGCTGGAACGACAGGAATCTAATTACGCCCCTCCCCTGTGTGAAGACTTCCCATTGGCTGATCCAGGAACAAAATCCAGGAACATAACCTGCACCTGTGACCCAGCTACCCACACCTACCGAGGCCTGGCACACTCACTGGGCTTGTCTTTGATCTGACTGTAGTCCCCTGCTCCAGCCACAAGTCAGGGTCTCTCTCTCAGCTGTCCCAATACCCTGCCAGCCTCTTTGTCCAGCTTATCCTTGGATTCAGCATAAATATCACTCCTGAAGGTGGGCGGGCCTGGTGCAGGCCAGTCTGCACTGCGTTCTGACGTCTTCTGTACGTCCTTGCTCACACCACCTGCCCTATTTCCTATTTATCTCTTTCTCACAGTCTCCACCCCAAACAGCATGTAGGCATCATGTGAGGGAAAACCTTGAATATATTATGGCTTCTTTATGATCTGAATATTTCCCTTACTCCTCTCCCCCAACCCATGCACTGGAACCCTAGCACCCACGGTGAAGGTGTTAGGTGGTGGACCTTGCGAAGGTATGAGGTCCTGAGGGTGAGGCCTGCGGCGTGGGGTTAGTGCCCTCACCAAGGAAGCTATGAGATCGTCCGCACCCCTCCCTCCAGGTGAGCATACACAGAAGACACCCTCAGCTACATCAAATCCACCAGCACCTTGACCTGGGATCTTTTAGATGCCAAAATGATGAGAAATACATTTCTACCACTTACACATTGTCCACTTGATGGTATTTTGTTGTAATGGCCTCTAATGGACTGATGTGATCCCTTCTCCCTAGCACCTAGAATAATGCTGATATCTAACATCTGCTCAATAAATGACAGCGGGGGACCACGTGATCCCTGACCAACGCACAGACAAAGCAGGAGAGGTGATGGGTTCAAAGTAGGAGCTTCGGTGTCTTCTAACTGCCACTGCAATGGTGACGTTTGCTTCTATAGAATCCTTTTTATATCCAGATACTGGGCTTGTTATTTGTTATGGAATTTAATTGAACTAATAACATCAAACATCCAACCATCTGAGGCCAGTCTACTAACCTTTTCCTGGCAGCAGAAGTAGCTCTAGTATATGAGAACGGATTTGCAATCAGTCTGGCAAAAAGAGTTCATTAACAGTGTGCTTAATCACACTTTGGAGTGTGAATATATCAGCCTTGGATGTCATTTTCATTAATGTGCTCTGATATTTATATTTCTTAGGACGGGAAGAACATTGCTAATGGGTAGGAAGGAGGGATCATTTTCTTGCTGAACACTGTCCATATGATTAAGTACTTGGGCTGGGGGGGGGGGGGAGAATGCGGCAGCCTTTAGATCCTTTCCGTGTAGACAAAGGAATGTGTTTGTCATAATAACACTGCTGCAACTAGCAGCAGTGTAGTGGATCGGAGGGGCTTCACCTGTGAATGTCAGCTTTACAATGCAATGCACCTTGCAGGGGGACACGCTATGACATGCTGATAAACAAACTAAAATGACACCATTGGCACTGCCTTGTTTGTACCCTGGCCACCTACAGATACTTCCAAAAGTTACCCAGGATAAGCCCATTGCGAGCCCGGAAGGTGCTATAGTAAGTACACTGATTTCTGGTCCCATCTGATCCTGGTTATTAATGGTTAATGGATGATTTTTTCCAAGACTCTAACTGAGAGGAAAAGCCCACTTCTTGTTGCACTTGGAGGTGTTGACATTTAAATCTGTCACCAGCATCACAGCCTCATCCTAATTGCAAAATTTCTTGTGCTTTAAGTCTTAATTGCATATTTAATCAGAGGAATTGCAAGCGATGCGTGGTAAGGCAGAAAAATTGGAGGGTAGTCAATGTGTCCAAGAGGGGCAACAAAAATTTAACGTCTTTTTGGAAACGCAGAGGAACTGAAAACTTGGAACCAAGGTAACATTTTTAAAAAGGAGCCAGTGAGATAGCTCAGTGATCTAAAGCACCTGTTTAGGCAAGCTTAGGCAACCTCAGAGACTGCAGTTCAATCCCTGGCACCACATGCTGCGCCAGCCCTACCCCCAGGGCAGGTTGAGCTGGCCATAATATAAATAAAGTTTTTTTTTTTTAAAAAAAAGGAAAGTCCAAAGCTATCTGCGCCCCCCAGCTGTGATGGCTGTCATTGTTTCTGATGAAGAGAACTCTAAAGCAACTTTATACTGACGCTATGCACGGATAGAATTAAATTCAGGTAAAAACCATTTAAGGAGAAGGCCACTGTTTTATCCATCTTTTCTCAGAAGGAAAATTTGCTAAACTTTATAACCACCTGGAAAAAAGAATCAGGTTTTTAATGATGCTTTTTGTTAAAAGAAAATAGTCCCTCAAATTGTTGGAACTGTGTCTCTCAACTCTCTGTACCTAATCATTTAAAATGCCCCAAATCTGGAGTTGATCTGACCTGGGACAAAAAACAAAGCACAACAAACAAATACACTGACTATGAAACTTCCTCTAAACTATAATTAAATCGAGACAAATTCATTTTTCTGAGCTTATACCTATTCATGTATATACCCAACAGGATTTACTGAGTCCTTCATTGCCAGGATATCATAGTCAACAATAGACTAAATTCTCCACTCCATCCAACATCAAGTAGGTAGTCAGTGTTGACCCTAGGGCTCCAAAATCATGCTACAATGCTTCCCTGAAAGAAATGAATCAGCTGTTAGCAACCTAATAATGATTCTAAGACAAAGAACAGAATGGAATGTCCACAGCTTATATTCTTATTCTTTTAGCTATGGATACATACATACATACATACATACACACAATCAGACACAAAATCAACCTGCTAGGCACATACACACACATAGTTACATGACAAAGACTTGAGGACCCTACAGATGCTAAAAGTCCTTCATCAGAGTTTCCAATTAGAAAGTTCAAGCTTAGGAGAAATTGAGCTCATAATTCGCCGTGCAAAAAGTGACAGGAAACCTTGAAGTGTTTTTTAAAGAATGCTTTTGTTGTGGCCAGCACAGTGTAAAGAAGCTTATCAATGATCATTTATTTTTGTTGATCATAAAGCTCAACTTTCCAAACTGGCTGGGCCACCATATCTGTATAAGGTCATTGCTTTGCAGGTGATAGCTTTGGGGGGTTCAGTTTGGGCAAAGGGGAACGTGAAATGGGCCTGATGATGGAAACATCTTCTTCTTTCTGTTCTTCATTGATATCTCTCCATACATCACTCAAACTCTGCTCAGTTCCACAATGCCTGAATCAAAAGAATCAATAACTCCCAGAGATAAATCGCTTCCTTAGCATAACTCCCTCTCTACGTTCATGCTTAGGCAATGAAGCCTGCAGATAAATAGCCGGCTTCAACTCTCTGGAGTAACTTTTCCTTTGCATCATTTTTCAGTGGTTACCCATTAAAAGTTCAATTTTTATCAGTATAAAGAGAGCAGGGGGCCTGGCGGGATGGTTCAGAGGTCTAAAGCGCCTGCTTGGGAAAGCTTGGGCGGCTTCAGGGACCGCGGTTCGATCCCCGGCACCACATGCTGCGCCAGCCCTGCCCTCAGGGCAGGCTGAGCCGGCCATACAAATGAGTGAATAAACAAATAAAGGTTCTGAAACAAGAAGAAAATTAAAAAAAATAAATAAAAAAATAAAGAGAGCAACTGGATGCCTGGGGTCACAAGAAGACGCTATCCGGGATCAACATATGCTTGGTGCCAGGCACAAGTTCCCTTGGACATCGCCAGATACCAGTTATACGAAGGCCTACCTCTAATCTTGAGAGGGAAACTAAAGATGTAAGAAACTGTATCAAGTTGTCACAATGGAGCAAGGAAAGCTTTGCCAGCTGAAGAAGAGAACTTTGATTCTGGTCTGTCTGTGTATTAGCAAGAGACTGCACTTGGGTTTGATTCACATTTTTCACCTATAGCACAGTGATAATACAAATACCAGGAAGGGTGCTGGGAAGACTAGGAGAAGCGAAGAATCCTGGTCCTTGGCGCATGCTCCGTAAAGGCAGCATTCTCAGAGTCCTCACCGTTATCACATGCATCCTATACTTGGATAGGTCATTGTTCCTTACCAAATACATGTCATGCATCTAGACAGCCAGTAAAAGAGCTGTCTAGTGGATATTGAGAGCAAAACACCACATTAGGGCCGGGGATATAGCTCAGTGGCATATATTCTGACAAGCACAAAGTCCTGAGTTTGATCCCTGGTACCAAAAAGAAGAAAAAACCACTATAGTAAATGAAGCAAGGGAAATGAGATTAAAGAGGAACCCACAGAAGGTCAATCATATAGGTGTAACTATGCTTCTTAAATTGGCTTGTGAGCCCCAGCACACATGGAAACCCCAGTCTCAGCTGATGAGTTCTCAATCCCTTCAGCACCCTCTTCAGTTTAGAGGCGCAAACCTGCGCTCTCGCTGCTCAAGCAGTGCATCCAGGAAATGCAATAGTAAACCTTTTCTCTTATAAGTGGACCCCCTCTACCCATTTTTCCCTGGAGAACTCACTTGTTTGGGCTAAAAGCAAAGATGGTTCAGAGTATCTCTTGTTTTCCTTTTGGCACTGAGGTAAAATTTCATGTAAGAAGTAAAACAGTGTACCTTTCTATACAATAGGAAATACTGACATCACCGTCTTCACGGGGATGACATAGAACAAAAGAGACAATGCAGCCAAAACACTTACTGAATTCCTCACATGGCACTGCCAGGGATGAGAAGACCACAACTACGATCATCTGTCCTAAATTTCACGATGCTCCCTTCTAAGTGCAGAGAAGGATCGTTTTTCATCTCATGCCACTTTCATATCTGTAAATCTCAACAACCTCTTCCTCTTCTAGGGCGATCACTTTGGTCGCGGTCCATGTTCTCTTTGACATGAAATTGGAAGTTGAATTTAAAAAACAGCAAGCAGCCTGGTGTGGTGGCTCACACCTGTAATCCCAGCACTTGGGAGGCTGAGACAAGAGGATCGGTGTGAGTTCAAGACCAACCTGGGCTACAAAAGTGAGCTCAAAGCCAGCCTCAACTGCATAGTGAGACCCTGTCTCAAAAAAAAAAAAATCAAGTGAAAAAACAAGTAAATAAAAGTGGAGGGAAATTTTACATAAAGGGAAGAGAAAGAGATTGGTTGGGGTGACCCTGCCACCGGTTGGGTCAGGTGCCTCAGCTTTCAATACACCCAAAGGAGTTCAACCGCACCAGCCTTGTGAGTGTGCTTCAAACAACTAGAAAGAAATCGAGGAAGCACTGTCTGTGAGCTGCCAGGTACGATGCCCAGGTGGAGGCTTTCACACCAATGGGCTATGTTATGCTTAAATAAATGCAATGAACTACAATCAGCCACATGCGCCTCCTTTTATCCTAAAAGCAATCTTTCCCTTTCAGCAGAACAACACTTTCAATTATCTCATTCAATAGATAAAAATGATTTCCACCTTGAAAACAAATATTTGCTTCACAGTATTGCATTATAGGAAATCAAATTACATGCTTGTTTTTATTATTAACACGAATATGTCTCAAAGCTCTATGTGCAACGCACCCGCCACTCTCCATATTCCACGATCAAATTTCCCTTTCAATCTCACCAAATACTCCCAAAGTCACTGAAGAGGCAATAAATGAGGTTACGACATACTGCTCACAGAGAGCTAAATGTCCTTCGTATATCTTTAAGTGGATATTAATCCCTGAATTAGTTTAGAATACATTAACCTTCAAGGTAAATTACATCAATCAGGAAAATGACTCAAGAGCTGGACTGTCTTTTTTGATGTTGTTGTTTTCAGATCCAGCTTATGTGTCAAGATAGCCTGGGCAGAAATAGCTGTGTACACCGCCATTAATTACAGGGGGCCTGTTACAAAGTGGGATCCTTATCACTTGGGCCTAGTTCTTCCTGGAAAGTCCCCTACCTCCCTGAGGATGGCTACCTCCTTTAGACATGGGCATGGCACACCCTAGCACCCTCTGTTGCCTTGGAAAGGTGATTTGACTCTTGCCACGGGGCCACAGCATATTTTGTTGCCACTTTTAGTGGCGTTTTACAATTCTCTGCCAATGCCAGTTGGATTGGAAAACAGAAGTGACCTCTTTGTCTTTATTATTTAATCTTTTATTTATTTATCTATTATCTATTTATTCATTTGCTACAGGGTCTCTCTACACAGCTCAGACTCATAGCGATCCTCTTGTCTCAGCCTCCTCAGCACTAGGATTACAGGCGTGTGTCACCGGGCCAGATTTCAGTGGCCCACACACTGTGGCCCCAGCATGACATGTGGTACCGGGCTTCCAAACCTATTATTCCAAATGTAACAACTTACATAGGTAGTTAATATGACTGTGATTCAGACGTTTGGTCCTAACCTACCATTATCAGGTGCTGATTTAGAGACTGGGTTAGCATGGAATATCCCAAATCAAACAGATATGGGAAAGAAATTTACAATATAAACTTCCAAAGATTCCTCTCTCTCTTTCTCTCTCTCTCTCTCTCTCTCTATCTATCTATCTATCTATCTATCTATCTATCTCCTCCAAAATACCTATAGCCAAACACAAAATACCAACCAGAGAAAACAGCTGAAAGAATGTGTGTTGCTAATTTTCAGAACAGGAAGAAAATCTTTGGCCAGTGCTTCAAAGGGACGCGTGGAGTTACCCCTTTACCTTTCCAAAAAGATACAAAATTCCTATAAAGTAATTTTTTTAATTTAATTTTATTTTATTTTTCTTGTTTCAGAACTTTTGTTTTTTTATTTATTTATTTTTATGGCTGCCTCAGCCTGACCTGAGGGCAGGGCTGGCGCAGCATGTGGTGCCAGGCATAGAAACGCGGTCCCAGCCGCTGCCTAAGCTTTCCTAAGCAGGCGCTTTAGACCACTGAACCATCCTGCCAGGCCCACTATAAAGTAATCTTGACATTAGTTATGCTACAAAAAAAATTCCAGAAACTTCCATTTAAATTTTTGGAAAACTGACAATGTCCATGTATATACTGAAACCCTCAACAACTATTACCAAGATTAATTGAAAGACACTAAAAGGAAGAAATAACCAAATAATAGGGAGGGGGTAGAATCTCAGGAATGAATATTATTCTAGATTTTGAACGTATTTCTACTTTTTGCACGCTACACCAACCAGCCTGAAAGAATCCTATAATTACAATATTCAACACAAAGAGAGGAGTGGAGATAAATCTTAAAAAGGCAAGATAGGGAAGTGGTGTCTTTTTTTATTAACCTCTTCATAAAATGCTCTTTTTTCTTTTGCAAAAATGAAGCAGCAATTCACAAAAATGAGAGCAACTCAAACAGCTCTATCTTGGATGCACCTTCACTTTTTAGAAGGTGAAATATCCCATTATGTTCTTTTCTCCCCATTCGTCTCATATTAGACAAAAATTGTAAATTGGGGGTTTGCCTTATTTACCAAAGGGCAAGATAAATAATCCTCTAATGTTCTTGTTGTCGACACAAACACAGTGACTGGCATAGAACACTGTAATTAGAAATAAACAGGACATTTACTTTAAATAAATCCTATTTTAAGTGGCATCTTAAGTAAAGGAATTTTAAAAATAATGACACTATTATGGCAGATGGGGCTCCTCAGGCAAAATTTTGGATGATACTTTGTTGTTTGTTTTAGAACACTTGAGCAAACGAAGATGTTTTTAATCCAATGTAACTATCAATCGTTCACATGTGAGCCGTATGGATTGTAATGACAGTGACCCAGTCCTGCCAAATCCCTGCCTAGCATTGTCTGCAGACACTTCCCCGTGGGTTTCCGTGTTTCTGCACACCTCGTGACAGATCATTATCCCAGGCGACCTTTACAAGGACATTTGAGAAGCAGAAGGCCTTGGGACATGGAAAGGCAGCAGCTCTGATAGGTGGAGGGCAGACCTGCCCCCTAACCACTCTAAGAAAGATCGTGTGTCCCTCTAGGCACATCATATAGGTTGGTGGGCAGCCCCGTTTAGGGATGGGAGTTCTTTTTTCTTTAAGGTTTATGTATTTGGTACAGGGTCTCGCTACACAGCTCAGCCTCTCAGTGATTCTCCTGTCTCAGGTTCCCCAGGGCGGGGATTACAGGAGTGCACCACCGTGCCTGGTGTTGTGGTTTGTGTCTAGTTGTCCCTCCACCCAAAGCCTCATGCAGGCAAAGGGCAGCTTCTGGAGTTTGTGACAGTGGGCGTGGATGCTGCGCCGGCTGTGGGGCAGGGAATTTGCATCAAGATGCAAGGAGGGAAGAGAGGCTGGCTGGCTGCCTGAGCTGCCGCCACTGCCTTCGCTCTCTGCTCTTTGCTGTTGCCATAGGAAGGCTGCTCTCTGCCAGGAGCTGCTCTGCCTTGGAGCCAGCTGAGTATGGACTGAAACCTCCAGTGACGGTGGGCTGAATAAACCTTTCCTTCCTTCATTACAGGTGTCAGGTATTTTGTCCCAGCAACAAGAAAAGGGTAACTGAGACACCTGATTTCAATGGCCAGCATGGCATGCAGTACTGAGTATCACACTCGGGATCTTACACTGGCCAGGCAGGTACTGAGGCTGCTGAGCTGTCTCCTCAGCCCTAAGGACAGCATTCCTTAATGTGAGGGTTCCCTGACAATCATCCTTCCCTTCCCTCTCTCGTACAGCACGTGCCTGGGCTGCAGCCCATCCAGGGGCCTGGGGAAGAGAACCTAGTTGCCCTCTGCTGAGGGTTAGGCAGTAAAATCTTTTGTCTCTGACCCAGGATTCTCTCCTCCCCATCTAAAGACCCAGAGAAGGCCACATTGCTAGCGCATCCATCTTTTTACGTTCCTGCCAGGAAAAAAAAAAAAAAAAAACTTCCAGAAAAGAAAACATAAGCCAGAAAAAGGAGATAATGGCTGACTGACTTGAAAGTGTCGCTAGGTCGGATAGCTGATCTCGGGAGTGAACTGCTAAATTTCTGCAAGCCAGGCAAAAGTTATACGATTGAATATAACTGCTTCACTTGTTTCCTACCCCGATGCTTACAGAACTCAGGAAATCAGTGATCTTCAACTGTCAGAGGATCTGCACGTTTTAGCAAAAAGGGGCAGTTCTTCAGAGACCAATCTCTTGACCTCCTAAGTGGATGGGCGCTACCTCCCACTGAGAGCCCCGCAGGCCAAGATGGAGATGCCTATCCATTGTGTACCAATCTCCCAGCTCAGCTCTGAAAATTAGCCTGGGTGACTTTAGTAGCTGAGATTGCACGGGGCAGCCATTGGAGGTGGCGAGGGAGCCAGAAGAAGAGCAATGTGTGAGTAAACTAACAAACTGCTGGCTTCGCTCGTATGGGCCTGGGTAATCTAATAGGTGGGTAATCTGATAAGTAAAGTTCTAGGATGAAGACGAGATGCTGAGCTATCTCCTCAGCCCTAGGGATGGCATTTCTTAATCTGCGGGTTCTTTCATAATCATCCTTTGTTTCTCTCAAAGAAAAAGAGATTTCACAGTTCACAACTCTATTTTGTGCCTAATTATCAGTGCCCTGGATGCTCGCTCAGAGCATTTTCCAGATTTATGTGCTGCAAGGTGCTGGAATTCTTACCATGGCAGGATGCCACTGATGAGTTTCCTATTTTAGCTCTTCTTCAGAGATTCCATGGGCAGTCCATGGAAAGTCATTGTCTTAGTTACTTTTTACTTGTTGTTGGGACAAATACCCGACACCCAAAATGAAGGAAGGAAAGGTTTATTAGCTCACAGTTACTGGAGGTTTCAGTCCATATTTGGCTGGCCCAAGGCTGAGTGAAACAGGGCAGAGAGCATCCAGTTCATGGAGGCAGAACAGCAACAATCGCGACAGAGGCAAGCGACCAAACAGGGGAGCAGAGAGCAACAGCGCCCAATCAGGGCAGCAGAGCAATAGCCTGAGTCTGTCTCTCTGTCTCTCTTTTTAAATTACATCAGGCTCTCTGTCTTAGCCTATCTGCCTTAGGCTACACCCATAATCTCAGAAGTACTTAAAATACATAGTGCCAGGGATCATGTGTCAAGTCTCAAACTCTAGAAGTCCCCGCCCCATGGTTGCATGAGGCTTTGGGGGGACAACTAGACATAAACCATAACAGTCATGCTTGGAGAGATAGGGTGTTTCTCTTTGCAAACCTTGACCCAGATAGGAAAGCAAATCTTCCCTTTGACACTGGAAGCTACCATTGCCTCCAGAACTCCAGGTGTTGGCCTGCAAAGTCCAGGCAGCCTTAGCTGTAGTTCCCCTCTACTTGGTGTCAACCAATGAACCCCAGCCCTGAGAAGGTCTTATGCTAAGGCTGAAAAAGCAGCAGGTCCCAGGGCAGCATCAAGGAAATTCTTTCTCTGCCCCAAGCTCAGTTATTGATGTTGTAAACTGAATGCATCTGCACTGAGATACAACTCACAATGCATTAGCAGGAGATGTGTGTTTTCTTGAAGATGTCATGAGGAGGAAAGGTGAAGGAGCGACTTGGCTCAGCACTTAGTGGGAGGCTTGATAGAATAGCTCTTTTCCCCATACCAGGGTTGGGTCCTACTCCACAACTGGCCATGTACTCCTTGTCATTATGTATCAAGGAGGCCCACTCTTGTCCTGAGAACTGGTTCTGTCCCTCAACAGGCCATGCACACACATGCACGTGCACATGTGCGCACATACGCATACACAGTAGAACTTGGGGCTGGCATAAAGCAATGGAGTGACAAGGCAGAATTGCCAACCAACAGGCAAGCTCTAAAGTCACAGTTTGACTTTTGCTTGATGATCGCTGATAAACAAGATCTCTCTGAATTTGACTTGTTCCCCTGGCCAAGGAAAATTAGAAACGTGTCCACATAGAAGGAGAAAGGTACCAATGTATGTACTCTCTGTCTTTTAGCTAGCCCCTAGCTCCTTGCACCTAATAAAAGGTGTAAATCTGGCCCAGGTAGATATGAAGGATGAACTTGGTTTGCCACCAAACAAGCCGAAGTTGATGCATGCCACACCTGATCTAACCCTAAAGGAAACCACTGGGTGTGCCGGTGTAACGTTGCCTGACACCCAGGACATGAGGGAAGAAAGGCTGAGTGGAGCTCACAGCTGCAGGAGATTCAGCGCATGGTCAGCAGCCCCAAGGCAGGAGCGTCAGAAGGACACAGGGGAGCAAAGCTGCTTAGCTGACGGGGAGTAAGAAGCTAGCAGGGCACAGCACTATGGAAGGGGCTGGGGCCCATGCTGTAGTACTTCAGGTCGCACCTCCATGACCCAACCAGACTCATCCCCAGGGGTCTTTCTGATCTACCACGTATTTATTTGTTTCTTTTTTAATGTTAATTTCATACATCAAAACTTTTGGTCTTTTTTAAAAATATTTATTTATTTATTTATTTATTTATTTATTTATTTGGTACAGGGTCTCCCTATGCAACTTGGACTCTTAGTGACCCTTCTGTCTTGGCCTCCCCAAAACTAGGTTTACAGGCATGTGCCACCCGGCCAGCTCAGTGCACCCAGGGTTCCAGGGCCAATACAACATGAGATAGCAGGGATCAAACCTGGGTCCTTGTGCTTGCCGGGCAGGCGCTTAGGCTGCTGAGCTGTCTCTCCAGCCACTTACTAGATATTTCTTGATGTAGTGAAGTTAACAAATCTGGATGAACAGCCGCAGCCACCCTTAGCAGGACTATATGACATCTTTTTCTTTTTTTTTTCCTTCTTTCTTGGCTCTTTATCTGTTTTTCTTTCTTCTCTCCCTCTCTCTTCTTTATGTTTCTAATTAAGAAACCAAGGGTGCCTTCCAGCAGCTTCCTGTGTGTCACGTAGTGACTGCAGCAAGCAGTATGAGGCCAGATACCAAGCGAGTTGGACAATGTGCTGGACTTGTCTACAGCAGCGACATTCTACCCCCACCCCCAGCTTCGCTGGTGTGAAATCCTCCCTGTGCACTCTGTAATTAAAAAGTCCACTAATTACAACCTATGTTGGACAGGAAAGTGGCTGCATCTCACTAAATGAATTTCAGCTCCATTGACGCTGGCAGCTATTCCAAGCTGGTAGATCCGACGAGTAGTTTGGCAGCTTCTCCCAGGTTACTCACATCAGCGTGTAAGCCATATTGTCCCAGCTGGCTGTGGTGACAATACGTATTTTTTAAGTGTAAAACGGGCCAATGAGATAGCTCGGTGGACCAAAGCACCTGCTTGGGCAAGCAGAAGGGCTGTGTTTGCATCGCTGGCACCACATGCTGCACCAGCCCCACCCCCAGGGCAGCTGAATCAGCCAGAATCCAGGAATAGTGACACATGCTTATAATGCCAGCACTGCAGAGGCTGAAAGCAAGAGGATCACCATGAGTCTGAGCTGCATAGTGAGACCCTGCAACAACCAAATACATTTTTTAAAACAATTTTTAATCAAAAAAAAATAAATTTACAAAATAGCTTTTAGAAGCTAAACATTTGAGAAAGTGACATTATATTAAGGTACCGTGAGCTATCTAAGTGTGCAACACATAAACATTTCGCCTTATGCATACCATCAACAGGAACACTTCAAGCATGTACCTCTGATACAGGGTTATTTTTATCTTATGAACTATACACATAGTTACTATGCTATCAACAATGCTATATACAACTGTATAAATATTACTATGATAACATTCTTTACCTTAGGAAACAAATCAATAAATTTTAAATAAGATGAAAGATAAATGATATTTGGTAAAATCCAAGAGTGACTGAATATGCTTTCATCTTTTTTTAAACTCGCAATTTCCTAATTCTTGATAGAGCAATTCCAAGGTCTCCCTCTAAGCTTGCTTTCCTTCGCTTCTTGCTTGAGTGCCTGTACTGGATGAAATAATTCCAAATGTAAGTGAGCCATGACTCAGGATTCTTCATAAGAACTGAGACTTCATCTTTGACACCCTCTACCAGCTCTTTGCAGGAATATTTTTAAGCCACTTCCTCATGTTGTGAGTTTTCTTGATATTTTAATTCTCAAATCTTCCGAAAGAGTTTCATGTTCAACAGACTTGGTTCTGTGTTCTTCCCTGGTAGATCTGTGGGCTCTAAATCAGCCAGATAAATAATACCACTCGACAGATATTTGCTAAGTAGGAGATTCAAAATGAGGACCAAGTTCTAGACAGAGAGTAGCCCTCACTGGAGGGAAAATACAAAAACAAGTTGTTCTGCCACAAAGTGATGGGGTTTGGACTCGGTACACTTAAGCGCCTGAAAGCAGCAGAAATCACGCCATATTTTGGAAGAAGAGTCCACAGAATTTAGTGATGGATTAGACAGTGCAGAAAATAAAGTGTCATCCAGATGACCGCCAGACTCTAGCAGAAATTATTTGTTCATGGTGGGACCCTTTGCTGGGATTTGCAAAAGTAGTAAATAAGAGGAGAATCTCAGTGGCTCTGTTTCCAAATTAAGCCCAAATGGTAGTATTTCTCACAGAAATAGCTGCTATCAACCTCACTGAAACCATCATTACATTGCACCTGAATTTTTATGGTAGTCTCTCTACTTTCATGTAGGCCCTTATAAAATCTACACAGCGATATCATAAGAAATATATTTTAAATGCTAGTTATAATTTGTGTGTGTGTGTGTGTGTGTGTGTGTGTGTGTGTGTGTGTGTATTTGAGACAGGATCCAGCTATGCAGTAGTTCAGGTTGGCCTTGAGCTCACTTTTGGAGCCCAGGCTGGCCTCAAACTTGTACTGACCCTCCTGCCTCAGCCTCCTAAGTACTGGGATTACAGGCGTGCGCCACCGTGCCCAACTACTAGCTATAACTTATAAAAGGTAAAAGTTACCATTTCCAGGTGTTCATTTCTGTGAGTTTTGACAAATACATTCAGTTGTGTAACTACCATGGCAATCATGGTACAGATATTATCATCACATCAAAGAAGATTTGTGTGTGTATGTGTGCGTGTGTGTGTGCGCATGTGTACATGTGTATATGTGTATGTGTTTTAGGGAAAGGTCTACAGGATGTTCAGGGTCTCACTACTAGATCAGTCTCAACAGTGATCCACCTGTTTACAGCCTCCCAAGAGCTGGGGTTACAGATATGTGCCACCACACCATCTCAATTTCCATCTCAGTGCATCCTGGGGGTGGAGCTGGCATGGCAGGCTGGGGATCGAACCCTTGGCCCCTGTGCCTGCTTGCAAGTACTTTAATCCACTGAGCTATTTGGCCAGTCATTCTGGTGGGTGGGCCTGATCCATTTCAAAATTCAGACCACTGAATAGCAAGGTTTTCCATGTTATGATGACTTATAGCAAACATTTTAGATGTGTGATGTGCAGTCTGAGCCCAATTTCTTCAGCATAAAAAAAAAATAAAATAACATCTTCTACTTGACATGTGTCTGCTGCTATAGAAATTATAATTGTTGGTGGAAATTACCTTTAACACTATCACATTTATATTTCATATTTCTGCTCTTCACAGTAACCTGTTTTGTTTCTGAATTCAACTTCTATAATTTCATATTATCTGGCATTTGGGCTTCCAAAATAAATAGCCTCCCTTTCCCCTAAACTGCTATAATGAGGGTCGTTTTATTGAATATTATGGAAAAAGTCTCCATAACAGTCTGCTTAATTAGGTCATGTGGTATCGTTTGCATTCAGCATTTCACCAATTATGCCTTTTTATTTTCCCCAGAATTCTTTTTGCTCAGCTTTTAAAAAAGACATTCTATTGGCAAAGAGCCGTTTGCTGACTCTAATTACCAAATTTTCCTACTGAGAGTCCCTCTGGACAAAATATTTGATTCTCCTGTTATTATTATTGAGCCAGGTTTATTATTTCTATTCAAGAATTTGTAATGCTAGGTAGATTTATTATTTACACTAACTGTCCAATGCCCACTTATATCAGGAAGGGAAAATATTTTTTTCAGTAAAACTTAAGGAGTATGACTAATGAAACCATCAAAGAGGAGAATTAATAGGAGCAAGACTTCTGCCCTCTAACTGGGCTGGAGAGAAGGGAGTTGTTTAGGTCTCAGCTGCCACCCACACAAGTTGTCCAGAAGGAACGTATAAAGTGAAAGCAGGCCTTGGGTTCTGAAGGTTTGGAGCTGAGACTCGTGGCTGTCATCATAATTGCCCAGCTTTGAGGCCAGAGCTCTGAGCTGTGTCCCTGGGGTTGCATTGGGTAGGCTGTAGAAACGGATTAAAAAAAAAAAACAAAATAATATTTTTATTATCCTCCTAGGATTCTTAGTACCTCTTCACTGCAGGAGATCAGAGGTGTTCTTAGTTCCCCCATTCTGATGGAACATTTCAGAGAAACCAATGATCTGAATCAAGCTCTTGATTGATCGAGTCGCTACATATATATAACTAAAGCAATGCCTCTTCAGAGAAAAATCTAATGATTTACTTTGAACTAGACAGGAATTGCTGGATTCTTCTATGTTATACTGAAATGTGAAGGCAATTAATTTAGAGACAGAAAAAAAAAATGAACTGTCATCTTGAAATGGCATGTGAATCTTGTCAGACAGGTCTCTACAATATCCTCCAAGAGTCACCCTCTTATACTCACACTGTTGTTAAAACTTTAAATGTATAATTGATTTCATCTCCATGGGTGAAGGTACAGGTGAGCATCTTTTAGAAGTCTAGGGACGAGTGCATTGTGATACACAAATCTATTGCTTGAAATTCATTCATCGGATACAAATTCAAATTTCCAAAAGTAACCTAATGCATGCATATTCAAAGATGTTTGTTGCAAAACCCTTCATAACAGCAAAACGCTGTAAACAACTTAAATGCCCATCAACAGAAGGCTAGAGAAATAGAGTCTGGTACATTCAAAATAAATAAATAAAGCTGTAAGGGCTCATATAAAAAGATAGCCAAAGACATGTTATTAAGTAAAATCAACCAAGTTGCAGATCAGACAATGAAATGTAAATACTACCCACCTTCAAATCCTGTAGCTAGACTTACTGTCAAATAGGGAAAAAAAATTTTTAAAAATTATATATATATATATGTATATATATATATATATATATATATATATATATTTCCAAAAGGCATTGTCTAGGATTGAATCAGTCATACATATGTAAAGCACTTGAAGTTGGGTTCGATAAATTCTTGCAATTACCATCCTCATCTTCATCTTCATTCTCATCAGTATTACTTTGTCTACTTTGGGGGCACTTTGTTGGGTGAGTTTTCAATTTGTATGTGTTGCCAGGGGTTGAACCCAGGGCCCCGCACATGCAAGGCAAGCCCTGTACCATGGAGCTGCAACCATAGTTCCCTGGGATCTTTTCATCAGTACAGATCCACAGTACCTACTATTTACATTCATCACAGGTACTCAGAAAATGAATGACATCGTCCTGTCAAAATAGTCCCCCGGTCGATGTGGGGAGGCATGCCTGTGACCCCAGCTAGTCAGAAGGCTAAGCCAGGAGTCTTACATGGTAGAAGCCATGTTGGCAGCTTAGCAAAAGAAAAAAGGAAAAAAAAGGTGGCTCTGGTCGCAATCTCTGTACCACAAAAAAAAAAGACAAAACCAAAAGATTAAGAAGAGTTTCTTATCATCAGTCTTATTTCAACTGATCACCTCAATAAGGCTTTTTTAAAAAAGAAAACACACCGTTAGTAATTAGGTTCTAGCTGGCAGCTAGGGGTTAGAGGAGCTAGAACGGGAAGGAGTCAAGCATGAAAGGGAAGACAGACAAAGCCAACTAAAAGGCACTTGCAAGCTCTTCATGTGTGTGGGTTTATATGAAATTACAAACGTGTGGTTGTTAATAAAGAAAAATACTGCTTAATCCATTTCACTCTAAAAAGGTCCAGCTGCGCCCCAAGGCAGGCCATACTCCCAACTGGTAGGCAGAGCATACAGAGAACCTTTTCTTTTATTTTATTAAATTTTGTATGTTTGACATAGAGTCTCGCAATGCAGCTCGGATTCATAGTATTCCTCTTGTTTTCACCCTCCCCAGCTCTGAGACTACAGCTATTTGCCACTACATACAGTCTCAGTGGCTGGCTCAGCACATCAGGGGCAGGGCTGGCACAGCATGTGATGCCAGGATCGAACCTTGGTCGCTGAGCTTGCATAAGCAGGTGCTTAGTCTGCTGAGCTATCTCCACAGCCCCAGAGCACCTTTTATTGGGCAGTAGGACTCCATACGCTTTTGGTGACTTCATGTCATGCTTTTTAGCAACGTTTTAGCCTATGTTTGAGCGCAGTTTGCACTTTTCAGGTGAGGTCAGCTGCTCACCAGAACAAAGGTCTTCAATGGCTGACTTTGTACTTCACTCCCCAACTGTTCCACTCAGAGGACCGTGTGTGCTCCTCAGTAGGATGGAGGCCACTAGGAGACCACTCTGTGCAGGATCTGTATTAACCAATCAGCCTCCCATGTGCACTTGCGAGTTGCCCAAGGCCTAGGTCCCTTGTGTGCAGATGGGCAGAAGACTCATAGTAAGTGAACCTCCATGAGGCCCTGGTTCCTGCTGAGGCCTGCATCGGCCTGTGCAGGTGGGACACTTTAGCCTTCCACTCCTTTGGGAAATTGTGGGCCTGGTCAGCCCACAATAACTAGGGGACATTTTTAATGCAGCAAAGGAAATGTTCCATGTACTGCAATAGGAGGGCCAACGGCTCCACAAATAAAGAAGACCCATCCGTCACTAAAAGATATCCAAACCAACTTTAAAAGGACGTGTTGGCCAACTGGGAAATGTCAGCTAAAGTATATACTAGAATCCTACAATATCTACTCATTTATTATGTTAACCACATATCAATTTAAAATCATTCATGAAATAATAAAGTCACACACACACATGTTTCATTCCACCGAACAATGATATTCAATCTTGTCTCACTTTAGGACCACATTTTGAGCGCTCTGACAGCTGGTTACTTCACAGGTTGGCTAGGATAAATCTCAGACAGACATGGAGTGGCTCTCTGGTCTCATCCCAGACCTCCTCAGTCAGAATTCCCTTGGATACAGAGAACCCTTGTTATCTTTGTGCAAATCCAGCATGGGTCCAGGGTAGCAACTTGGAGCAGGTCAGTTGCTCTTCTATTGACGCGAGTGACGCTCTGCCTAGAGTTAAGATCTCTAGCCCCAAGGAACCAATCCACATAACGTTAGAGAAATTGCTTTTTTCCTTTATCTCATAGATAGACATTCATGACCCCACAGTCACGAGTCACTGTCCTGTTCTAAAATGATCTTTAAACAGCAGTCTTGCTGCATCCTCTGATGACACTTCTGAGCTCCACTGACAGCCACCCACAGCTAGGACCGGGTTTGCTATCTTTCTCTCTTTTGATATTGATTACAAGTTGTGTTGGATGCCTACCAGCTGCAGACATTTCTGACCATCATTAGTCTGCGACAGCACTCTGGAAGCGCTGACCATACCACATCTCAGAATCCACCCCACCATGATCAATTCAGACTGCCCAAGAAGGAGCCCAGGTAACCATAAAGAAAATAGCTTGTCAGGTGATGCTGGGGCAATCTGACATGCAAACCGGCTCACGAGGCTCTGGCCACCTGGGGCCACCACAGGAGGGACACACCAGCAGCTGGTCCTGTGGTGGCCAGAACCTATCAGATCCTCTGAGTGAAGCACTTGAGCCTCCCTCACACAAACCAAATAAAAGCCACCTAGATGGTGTCGGTCTGCTGTTAAGGACAGCAAGAGGGAGCGATCTGCTACCGTAAGAACAGGAAATGACCTCTGTAAACTAGGAGACTTTTGGAAAGACTTGAAAGAAAATTGACTTCCAGAAGTGAGAAAATGAAGAGATACAACTGTGCACGTCCAGAGCAATCTCTGGACTCAAGAGATCTTATTAACCCCGCTCAGGGAACCAGGAAAAGTGGGAGGGCTTTTGCAATTCTCCCCTCTGTTTCTGTTGACAGCTTTAACCACAGGCATGATTGTCTTTTAATCATAAAAGCAAGGTTTAGAAAGGTCACCTTGAGCAAGCGGGATGTTCTGCATTCCCCTCCATGCATCGGCAACACCTGCCACTTAATCTCCAGCAACACCTGAGACTTGGCTCTTCCCAGGATGACAGGACTCTCACAGCTCTGCTAGCTCCTCTCTACCTCCTAAACACTTGCCAAGCAACCTTGCATCTCCAGCCCTGGCTTCCGCTAAGTCCTTTATTGGCAATTATCACCTCCGGTGGAGAACTCCAGCATGGCTCTCGAGCTGGAGTCTTCCTGCACGCAGCCTCAGACCCACACATCAGAGCTGAGGAACCGACATCAGGACCATGATGCACTGGGCATGATTGGGACCATGATGCACCGGGCATAAATACTGGAGCTAACCTCATCACCAGGAGACAATCTAAGGACCCCCATGGCATGCCTAAATGAGCATATGGCAGCAAACCCTATATATTCTGTTGGGTTTTTTGGACACATATCTATGATAATGTTCAATTTATAAATTAAGTGATATGACAGATTAACCACTTTCAGTACAATTAGTTAAATACTGGATAACCAAAAACGGCATATTGTTTCATTAATTTTTATGATATAGCACAAAATATAAGATGAAAATTGTATCAAATATATTCAACACAAGAATCAACTGACTGAAAAGACACCTGCCCGTGTGACTCTCAGGATAGTCAATACATCAACAGATCGCCCAGGACCACTCAGGTTAAACTATTAAATGGTTAATAATAATTAGCAATAAGGTCCAGCCCCTTGGCTCAGCAGACTAAAGTGTCTACTTAGGCAGAGCGCAGCAGCAGGGATTTGGTCCCCAGTGTGCCATCCTGGCCCCACCTCTGGAGTGTGCTGAGACACTGTTTGACACAGGGCATGGTGGCACATGTCTGTAGTCCCAGCGCTTGAGAGGCTGAGAACAGGAGAATCACTACTAATCCAATCTGTGTAGTGAGACCCTGTAGACTCTGTACTAAATATATAAAATAATAATAATAATTAGCAATAAAAGTGAACAACTATAACAATATGCTGTAATAAGGTTATGCGAATGCAGGCTCCCTCTCTGTCTCTCAGAATATCCCTTTGCCCTTGACCTTTCCTGTGATGCTGTAAGATGATACAGTGCCCATCTGGTGTGAGGGCATGCGAAGAACTGACCATCAGGCCACACGATGCAGCACCGGGCCCCCACAAAAGCACTGCTGACCTGGAAGCAGAGCAACACCAGGACAAATGATCAGATGGCAGGGCCGGCAAATAAGCCTCCAGTGAGCCAGTAGCTGCTCACTGAGGGAGATTCCATCCCAGGTAAAAACAGAGCCAATCCTGTTGAGGTTTCATTATGTTACCCAAAGCAGCATGTAGTGTCAAGCTTACTAATTATTTCTTTCTGGAATTTTCCTTTCAATATTTTTGCATTGCAGTGAACCATGAATGATGGAACTCAAATAATACCAGGCGATGGGTGAGAGAAAGCACTGTACTCACAAGCATGGTGCTTTCGCTGACGCTAACTAATACAGCCCCCGTGTTGTTTCACCTCTCTTTCCTTCTGAGTCATCAACAGCCTTGTATTTGGGGAGCAACGACACCAGAAGCAGAGGACTCAAAGAGCGCACGCTGCTGTGCTCTCACTGGCTGCTGGTAGCAAAGTCTGCCTTGTGCTGTTCCCCATCCACTGCTCCTTCATGTTGTCACCTTGAGTGAGGGGAATGCTTCCGCAAACACATCCTGCAGAGCTGCATTAGCCAAGTGCCCAGGGCACAAACTACAAGACAGTCTCTATCCTCAAAGACATTATTCACTAGTGCAGAATACAGGTAACCAAACCAGCGATCCTACCACAGGGTGACAGAAGCTAAATTCCTACCATTCCTGGTGTGGGACTTTGGGAAGCCCACCCAACCTCTCTATGCCTCAAGGTTCTCACCAAGAGTCTGGACTTACCCAAAGCACCCACCGTTAGGGCTGTGACGAGAACCACAGGAACTATTTGTACAGTCCTGTGAGCTGGGTTTGGTGCATATAAATGTTTGCTCAAGGAAACAGAGGAAAAGCTGCTGTGGACAGAACAGCAAGTCAGACATAAATTCACATGGATGTTGTCAGTTAATTTTTGACAATAACACTCAGAAGAAAAGATCCTTTTGGACAAGTGTCGTTGGAAGAGTTGACTATCCAGGCACAAAATCGGAGGCCTTTGACCTTTGCCACACAGTATATGTGAAATTCAAAATAGTTGCCAGAGGTAAATGTAAAAATTTAAAAACTCTTAGAGGAGAGCTTAGGAGAAAAGTCATTATGACTTAATACTAGACAATGTTTTCTCCCAGTGCTTAAAATAGAACTATGGGCATTATGAATGCTACATGGGTGATCTACCCCTGCGGCATGCTCCTGGCCTTAACTATTCCTTATACAGGACACAAAAATTATAAACATAAAATAAAACATCATAAATTAGATTTCATCAAAATGTAAAACTCTTGCTCTTTGAAAGACTATCACACCACTGGAAAGACACCCAGAGCCCAGAGCTCAGAGCTAGTCCTGGCAAATCACATATCTATTAAAGGTCTAGTATCCAGAATATATAAAGAACGACCAAAACTCAGTCAGAACACAGACACCAAATTAAAAAGTGAGCAAAGGATTAAACATTTCGCCACTAAAGCCATATGAATGGCCAAGAAATGTGTTAAAAATGCTTAGTCATCAGAGAGGCGCAGATTAAGGCCACACTGCAAGGGATAAAGTGAAACAATGGATGGGCTTTAGTGGTGGCAGAAACATGAAAGGGCTGGAACTGTTACACATCACTAGAGGGAAGGCAAAATGCTGCAAGTGTTTAGAAATCATCTTGCAAGTGCCTTTGAAAGTGGAGTCCCAAATTTTCTATTCAGGGAGATTATGAGGCCACAGAGGAAAGGGATCGAGAATGTGTAGTGAACCTAAGGGTAGTCACCTAGAGAGAAAACATTCTCTCAGGCTTTCACTGACAGCAAACTGGTCAAGCAATGGCCATGACTCATCCCGACGGCTGACACCGACAAAAGTTCTACAAAACACTGCACGTGGTTTCATGGTAAATCCTGACTGACCTTGTCAAGTACAAAAGTTACATGTTTTGTTATACAGGTCTCGCTTTAACTTGGCCTTAACCACCCAGCAGGAAAGTTTAACCATGAAGAATAAAAAGTAAAGTCAGATTAATATGCTGAGCTGTAAAAGGCGCAAGTCAGTAGCTCCTGACATTGCCAGTTCTGCAGATAACCCACTACTATTATAGACTATGGGACTATATTGGGTTATTTTGCTGAATTTACACACTTACAGTATTTGAATGGCAATGAAACACCTATCTCTGACAAAACAAAAGAAAAAATGGAATGTAAATGAAGGACCATTTTGTAGTAAATTATATATTACATTATCACATAAAAATAGTAGTTAGGATAAGTGTACAACTACTTTCTCTGAGTTCAGTGAGAATAAATATTTGTACTAATAGTGTTTAGACAAGATATCATGTCTGCATCTTTTTATAGATTTAATTTTAAAGAGTAAATATAGCAGAAACAAAGAGTACAAGTAAGAGTACATATAGTACAGAATTTTAAAACAAGAAAAATTTAACAATGGTGGTATTACATATTTTCATCACCAAAACAGTTTAAATTAATAGATATAGGCATGTCTGCATCTTGTACTGTAAATAACTGCTAAAAAGACAATATGCAATGTATTAATTAGTGTAACTGTCCTGCTAATCTGTTTTGAAACTGTCTCATTGCTATTTCTTTATCAGCAAGATTAATAAAGATAAAATAAATAAATAAAGTAAAAGTGAAGCATGCATTTACTATATGACGTAGCTATCCCACTACTAATATTTACCCAGGAAAATTAAAAATATATGTCTTCATGAATAACTGTGCTGTGTTTACAAGTTTCCTCATAACTCCTGAAGCCAGAAGCAGTCCAAATACCCATGAGCTGGGGAATGGGTAAAGGAAGTGTAATACCTCCCTATAATGAAACGGAAGGGGCTGGGGATATAGCCCAGGGGCTGAGTGCATGCCTTGCACACCTGAGGTCCCAAGTTCAGTTCCTTGTACTACCACATGAAGTGCTTTAAAAGGATTAGAATGCGATAAAAGGAATAAATGACCCGTGCACTCTGCAACATAGACCTCAAATACATTATGTTAAGTGAAAAAAGTCAGACAAAAACATGTTACATAATGCAATGTAGCTCCATTTGTAGAATATCCTGAAAGAAAGCAATAGCCCTAGCACAGACATCCAATCAGGGGCCCGTGGTGTGGGGAGAGGAGAGGTTGAGCGCCACTGTGGTCCCATACACTGGGTCCTCAATGGGCCGCGTGCTGGATGCTTGTTCTTCATGTGATGGTGCTGAGGGGGTGGAGGGCCGCAGGAAGTGACAAGGTCAAGGGGTCAACGCTGGAGGGGAAGGAGGAGAAGGAAGAAGAGGGGGAGGAGGGGGAAGGAGAGGACTGG
>PVJA010026069.1:0-30078 GCA_004027025.1 Myocastor coypus
TTTTTTTTTTTTTTTTTTTTTTTTTTTTTTCCATCCGTAATTGGTCAAGAGACCTCACAGAAGACCCAGAAATGGAGATCCAGGCACTCCTTCTTGATTAGGTCTGTGTGATTTTCTTACGTTCTTTCTTCATAAATCATTTTCCTTCCTCACCTTAGTGTTCTAATTTTCCTAAGGCTTTTATTGATGCAATTACTGATTATTTCATGGGAATTTTCCTCAGGGACTTGAGAAGTTGCTCAAACAATGGATGATTATTTTTCTTATTCTATCATATTCTGTACACCATGAATATAATTAAAACAATATGCACACATTAAGTTCTGGAATATTCTGTTTATTCAAGTCTAATTGCATTGCATGGTAAAGTTAACATTTTCTACATAGGATTTATATCTTTATTTCAAGGTAATGTCTAGATATTTTCTGCTTTAATTGGCATGGATGGGCCCATTTTGGGTGGTGTTTTAAAATTGGTTTGTGTGTGTCTCAGAAGATATTTTAGAAAAAAATCATATTTATTTTGTATATGGCTATTTTATTAAAATTTCCAACCACTGCTAGCATCAGAATTCAATTTATTTTTAGTGTGTTCTTCATGTATTTATTGCTTCTCACTAGAGAGGCTCCAATTTTAGCTGCAGAAGATATGAAGGCTTAGGAAAATTCCTCGTGACCAGCATTGCTCTTCATCAATAATTTTGGCAAATGCAATGGCTTAATTACCCACGTACCGGTCCACAATCCATCATATAATATTGGACTCTCTGAGCCATTACCGTTTAATCCACTATTTTTCCTTCACAACTTACACATATCTAAAGGCTACGGAAAGCACAGAGAAATATTTCTTATAGAAATCCTTCTTGCACTTTGGTCAGCAAAGCCTTTGTTTATTTTTTAAAACCTGAAGAAATCCTACCTAGTAATGTACACAGTGTTCATTTCCCGAGGGGAAAAAAAAGGGGCAATTACCCCAAGAAACAAATAGCCAATATACCATTTGCACTTATTAGATTAACAAAGCACACCCTCAGCCCCAGACCCTGCTTGCTTTGGTTGCTGACTTTCAGAATGTGCTGTTCTGAGATGCGAATTCTTCAAGGTGGAGAGTGACCAGCGCACACTGGGGAGCACTTGTCCAGCTGTCTGTTCTGTACGGAGCTGTACGCGTAGGGGCCCACGCATCTGTCTGCTCTGGTGACCTTGCAGGCATCCTGTTGTCCAGCCTGTCTCTCCTGCCTGTCCTCTCCTGTCTTCTGATGTCAGCCTAGCTGTGCTGCCTTCTGCAGGATGAGCCAGCAAGATTATGCAAGTGGCTGACACACCTGCAGATGTCAAGAGAAAAGTCTAGCTCTTCTGTAGATGAGAGCAGACAGGTGGGCATGCATGGTTTTCTAGACACTAAATCCGGAAGGAAGCACGGAAAGAAATCTAGAAAGGTAAAGGCACCAGCTAGTCAGTTTCCTAGTTGTGTGGCCACTGAAGATACATTCTGCGCACCGTAGACCAGCATCGCGTGGGGCTGACTTTGCTCCTCACGTGCGTTTTGATAACAGAGCAGGACACCCTTTTTTTCTTTCTTGGAATACAGCACCTTGTAAGATAGGCAAGTGTCCATGCCCGTGGGCCCATCTGCCTGGCCTAGGAAAAGACTGAAGCAGGTCAAGAACAATTTAAATCAAGTGGATTTCCAACACAGGTTCATTTTTCTGTTTATTGCCTTCCTGAGACAAGGTTTTGTGATGCAGTTCAGACAGACCTTGACCTCAGTTGGTAGCCCAGAGTGGCCTCTAGCTCTCAATGTTCCTCTTGCCTTAAAGTCCTGAGGGCTGGGATTATGGGGGTGCAGGGCCCAGTCTGGCACCCAAATGCGTCACCAGTAACAAGGTGGCATCACACAGTGCTGAAGAGAAACAAACATGGAAGCTCTGATATCGTCGGTAGCTTTGCTGTTCTGCAGCTCAGAGTCAGGCAAACTCTTTTAGCCAGGGGTCAAATAACATGTATCTGGGGCTTTGGATATTCTAAGCCATGTGTGTTTGTGGTCACTGTGACTTCGTGCTGTCCTTGTCGTCTCCATGGCAGCCAGAATTAACCTGAAGAAAGGAAAAAGGCATTAGCCACTTGCAAGAAAATGTCATTAATACAGAGGAATATGCATTTTCAGTAATTTTATGTGTCACGAAATGTCGTTTTTCGTTTCGTGAGTTTTAGACCAGGGCCTGCACAAAAGTAGGCAGAGATCAACATTGGGCCCAGGAACTGTGATTTGTGGAGCTCTAACACAAGTCATAAAGGCAAGTCTTCCAATACTGACTCACATGGGAAAATGACTTTAGACCCTAGCCTTTCTCATCTGATAGTGTGATCACACCATAATATCAGGTGAGAAAGAGTGGGTCTAAAGTTATTTTCAAAGTGTGCCCCTACTCTGTGACAATAAAGAAATACCAAAAGCGTTTGAGATAGATATTCCCCCAATATTTTTGCCCCCTGTGCGATGGCTTTCAACAATTTTTATTCCCTTTGTCTTCATTTCTGCATTTGTGAAATGCTTTGCAATATATACACAGTTTTATAGTGAAAAATGTGAGCATATATATATAAAACCTACTCTTTTTTAAAATAACACTTCCAAGCTGGTTCTTTGGCTAGGTATTTTAACAATCCTTTTTGAATATTTCAGAAGCCATCTCTTCTATCTGTGATTGGGTTCTCCTTTCTCTTTCCTCTTTTTTTTTTCTTTGTTTGTACAAGAAATTGAGCTCAGGACCGTGCACTTATCGGGTAGGCACTTATGCCACTGAGCTACCTTCCCAGTTCATGAGTTCCCTTCTCCCACGGACATTTCACGTCTATTTTCAGAACAAGCTTCTTGTGCTTCCTTCCTCTTTCCCTCCCTTTTCCCTGCCCTCCTCTTTATCTTTCTGCCAATCTACCTCAAAAAGAACAGGTTTCTGAGCTCCCTTTTCAGCAAACAACAGAAAAAAAATATGGAACATCCATGCGACTATACAGAAACTAAGAGTGTATGCTTTGCTTCCAATACCACTATTTAATTTCGAGTCCGGTGCACCCCCGACATATTCACTGTGATGTTTTCAATGTCAGACAGAATTATGCATGGCGCAGATTCCTCTGCCCGCTGGAGTCTCTGCACACCGTATGGCTGAGATTCCTGTATCCTAGGAGGAAGAAGAATGGCTCTCAATGCCCGCTCTTCCATGGCCAATCGTCTCATAGGGTCCGTAAGGAGTGCATCAGGGCGACCTGTGCTTCCCAGGAGAATTCCACCCATGCGATTTTTTTTTTCAATGCGGGGCTCTCCAGTGGCTATCAGCAGCTCATGGGCACAGCTGGATGCTCAGCTTCTTTCAATTACAAGCCTACGCTCCTGTCCATTGTGCTCCCCCAAGAGCACGCCTGCTAGAGCGACGTTGTCTACGCAATCAGGACACAGTCTCGGGTCAGACAGGTGAGCCTGCTGTCTCTACAAGTTACCTAGCCGCAGGGCCTACCCTATGACTTGTTTGTGCAGTGTGAACTGAACATCTTCTCTGCAATAGACAGCCTTGTGGGACCAGAAACGACAAGGCGGCCGCACTGTGTAGACATAGCCTCTTCTGAGGCCCTAAATTAACTGCAATCAATCTGCACATCCAGGGAATATGCACTGAGGAGCAGTTGCAGGAGAGCAGCCAGCCCAAGTTTCGATGCTTGGGCCGGAAGTCAGAGTGCCAGGGACATCAGAAATGAGGAAAGGTGTCAAGAATCCTTTCTTGGCTGGGGAGATAGCGCAACACTTTAGGCACCGGCTTATCAAGTGTAAGAATCCCCAGCACCCAAGGCCATGCCAGCCCCACCCCTGGACGCACTGAGCTGGCCACCGAGAACAGGTGTGGTGGCACATGCCTGTAATCCCGGCACTGGGGAGGCTGACACAGGACAATTATCACTATGAGTGTAAGCTGCATGACTATACCCTGTACCAAATATGTAAAATAATTTTTGAAGAAGCTTTACAAAGCATTCCTTCTCTGTGTGGCCCAGGATACGGCTGGAGATTCTGTACAATGCCACTAGTGAGAACGGCGTGTTAGTGACCTCCGATCAAAGGACAGATGCCTTGTCTGTCAGGAGATGTAAGGAAGAAGTCCCAAAAGATGAGAATACAAAGGACTCCAGGAATAAGATCAATTGCCCAGAGCTGACTTGTCCCCCAGGCTTTGCTAACTGTGTCGTTTTCTGTGTCTCCTGGAGCCAACGCTAATCAACAGTATGCTTCATTCTATCAAGCTGGGCTTTATTGTGCGTTGTAGATATTACATTTTTCTATGAGTGTGACTTCTCCCGCAACTGGGACGGCCATTAGCATATTTTACTCATATGCTGTTGGATAATTAAGACACGCACCCTTTTTAGGCATGGGCTGCTGAATAGTGAATGTACAACAGTGTAATACAACCAAAGCTTTTAGAAACAACTTCATGTCATCCTTCCTCAGCTGGACTTCCACTTGTGGCCTCGGGAGGATCACACACCGCAGCCTCCTGCGAGACTGAGAGCTCGGGCCCCCACCAAGGCACCCAGCTCCACACATTTTATGGGCGCGGAGGTGCAAAAGCGTCTCAGCCCGTGGCCTCATTGAGGTTTGTGTTTGATCGAATTGTTCCGCTACTGAGGTCCAGAACTGGGCCCACGTGATGTCTGAGGCATGTTCCTGTGTACAGATGAATCCTGGGTTAGCAGGAGATTGAAATAGGAGATCCGAGCCCTGGAAGGAAAGATCAGCTTGTCCTCCACCCCATAAGGTTCGCTCATCCACCTTTGAAGGTCTCCTTGGCTTTCGCGAAAAGCCGGAAGTGCGCCATACCACATTTGCTGAACCACGTGGACGAGGATGCCGTGTTCGGTGTTGGCCAGCCCGGCTCTCCATGGCACAGTGCTTAGCATCAGCACCACTCACATTTATACTCACACCTTTCACAGACAACTTGACTGATGTACAAGTGACCTCTGGGGTTAGTGAGGCAGAAGGTCTTGCACGGACTGGAAGACATGGAAGCGTGCTCCTGGGGGCCATATTGCTTACTGGTCCCTGCGTCTCTGTCACTTGCTCCCATGCCTCCATGAACTAAGGGCTTCCATGCACCTCGCCGCCTCCTCCCTCCAGGCTGTTTGCCTGGGAGCCAGCGCACTGCGTCCTGAACTCAGACACAATCATAGACATCTCCTCCTCTAACTTGTGGGCGTCAGGTGACTGGCATACACTGAATAATTTAAAAAGCTGGAAGAAGACGATCCTGGATGTTTCTTGCCTTAAAGTAATGGCAAATGTGTCAAGAAAGGTGTGAGTCACCTGATCACACAATGCATTCCTGGATAGATGCATTAGGTAGCACATGTTACGGCTCATGTGTGGGACTTTTCGAGTTTGTGTTGACTCAAAATCCATTGGGAGCCCGGCGTGGTGGCGCACGCCTGTAATCCCAGCACTCGGGAGGCTGAAGCAGGAGGATCAGTGCGAGTTCGAGACCAGCCTGGCTACAAAAGTGGGCCGATGACCTCACTACAACTGAAGGGAGAGAGCCTTAGTTGCTCACTGCAGCCGCTGTTGCAGCTGTACCTCCCCTGGTTCGCGGGCTCTTTGTCTCTGCCATGAAATGGTGCCGGCTGCCATGTGCCTCTCTGCCTTGGACCCAGGTTAGCATGGACTGAACCCTGCACTGACTGTGAGCTTAAAAGGCTTTCCTTCCTTCATTTTGGGTGTCATGTCTTTATCCGAGCAATGAGAGAAAAATAACCGAGAGAGCACCTCGTTAATATATGGAATTGATATGTCTGTACTTATGAGTTAGAACAATAACTTTAATTACAAAGTGGGGAAGTGCAATGATGGAAAGAGAAGGTGAGTGCCAACTGTTAAAAAAAAAGTAATGTTTATTGAAAGTGGTAATGTTTAATTGTTTGATCAATCTTATATACCTACATCTATTAATCTGAACTGATCCGATGATGAAAATACGTAATATAACCACTGTTAAATTTAAAATAAATAAGTAAATAGTTATTGAAAGAAAAAAGAAAAGAGAAGGTGAATATACTTTGTGCAGGAGTGTTACTACTTTCAGGGAAAATTCGCCGAGAT
This sequence comes from Myocastor coypus, assembly GCA_004027025.1. Taxonomy (NCBI): domain Eukaryota; kingdom Metazoa; phylum Chordata; class Mammalia; order Rodentia; family Myocastoridae; genus Myocastor; species Myocastor coypus. The sequence goes on from PVJA010026069.1 coordinate 6,152, forward strand.
TTTGGACCCTGGAGCTTATTTTTCATCTGTATGTAGCCTTGAAGGAAGTTTCTCTTCTGACTCTCAGTATTCACTTTAGGGACCAACATGGAAACATGCTTGCAGGAATTGGAAGACTTCTTCCCAGGTCCGATGACTTAGCACTTGTATACAGCACAGCTTGCCTACGAATTTTGTCCTGCCTCTTACCTTGGGGGCTGGGGTGGGGGGCAAAGACGGTGCTCGGGGATATTGTCTCGCTTTAAGAGAACTGGTCAGGCTTGCACCTGCCCTGCTCCAGGAGGGAGACTGAGCCTGGAAAACAGCCTGGTGCATGGGTCAGGAGTTGAACATACTCTCTAGGACCGAAGGGAGAGACAGCTAAATCCTGGCATTCAGCCGGGACCCAGGCTGACAGATGGGAGTGGAATGAACTGATTGTTAGCCGGTAGCAGGAAGGCAGGTGAGCAAATGTCACAGCTCTGCCGTAATACCTGCAAGTTAATTGGCTTGTGGCTGGTCTTGCTTGTGTCCTCCCGAGCACAGTGGCTTAGAAATGTCACATTGCTTAGAGCTTGAAGAATCTGCCAAGCCCCCTCCATGCAACTAAAAAAAAAATGTTTTTCTCAATATAAACAGACTGATAAATAGTCAGCCGCACTAAGGAGGCACAGAGAGGGAAACGTCTATCGGCAGGGCAGGGTGTGCTGTGCCACTTGCCTCAGAATGGTGGTGACAGTGGATATCGAGGGCATGCATGCTTGTTAGCAAGGACTGTTTTACGTTACCATGGCAAAACAAGCAGGTTCCACAGTGTCTCCGAGCTCATGGCCAGCAGCATGGGAAACAAACGTGTTAAGGTCAGCGTTGATGTTTCTTCACTTATCATGTAGTCAACGCCATGGCTACATGAATGCGTTACATATTTAGCTTTCTGAGAGTTAAGGGAAGTTTCCTAAAACGGGTGAAAACATTTAAAAAACAAAGGAGAATATTCCTTCAGGCTAAAGGATCAACGCACTCTATGCCAGTAGCTACTAGTCAGAGACGAATATTTGTTTTCTCCCAAGAGACATTTAGCTTTATCTACAGCTCTTTTCGCTTATGTTAGCAACACGACAGGACGAAGCTGCAGGGATTTGGTGGTTAGAGGTCAAGGATGCTGGTAGGAATCTTAGAATACACAGGACAGATGCTTACCGCCCACCACAGCCCGAGATCAAATGTCAGCAGTAGTGAATTGACTGAATTTTCCCCTATGCAAACAGCAGTGTTTCATGAGAACAAGCTCTAGGGAATTCAATCTGTTAGAATGACCTTCCTAATTCACAACATGATGGGTGAGGAACAAGAGAACTATCTGGGGGGAAAATAACAGTGAGAAGAAAATAAAAGAAAACTATAAGGACGTACTCACATCAGCTCTTGTTAGAATTCATGAGAACATATTTATGGATTCCTACCATGCTGGGAAGTATATGGCAACCTAGCCTGAAGGAAGCCCGCTGGCTGTCTCACCTTTCTGGTCAGCGGATTAGCATTCTCTGCAGCCATGCATTTAAGGAGGAGAAATTAACTCTGGCTCACGATGGGAGTTCGTGGCTGGCTGGCTCCAAGGCAAAAACAAGATGGCAGACAGGTCATGGGAAAGGAAAACGTCTTACTCCCACGCAGTCAACAAACACATCCAGGTCACCCTAGTACTTCATGGCAACCAGGAACCACTTCCAGGTGATATCCCCAGAGACTCACCTCTTCTTACCTGTGGCCAGCAATTCAGGTCCTTCTTTGACTAGCTCCAAGGCCAAAACAAGACAGTAGACAGGTTGTAGGAAAGGAGAGCCTGCTACTACATGACAATCAGAAAGCACTTGTAGGTCACTGTGCTCCTTCATGGCAGCCAGGAAGCACTTCCAGGTCACCATGCTACTTCATGTCAGTCGGGAAGCACTTCCAGGTCATGGCCCCCAACACCCATCCCTTGGCACCTTTGCTGCTAGCATTTCCCTCCTACTAACCACACATCGACCTGTGAAGTCTTAAAGTGTAGCAGCCCCATAAGCCAACCACCTCCTAAAACTCCATGCTCTGAATACTGGAAACTTCAGGGGACATTCTATATCTAAACCTTAATGCCAACTGAGTATTTGGCATCCAGTTAGATAGGGTGTCTCTGAAGTCATTCTGTTCAGCCTGGTCGGCTGCGCTGTCCGAGACCATTTCTACATGTTGGACACAAGGTAAGACAGGGGTGACATGTGTTATTAGCTGGCCTCTGATAGGCAGCCGGGAAGACCTTCGGGCCGTCGAAGCCACATTATGGCTCTCATCACTCTGTCCTGAATGACCTCCTGATTCTTCTACATGGAAACCGTAGCTGGCTGGGACCAGCGCTCCGCGACGCTGCTTTTCTGCAGCATTGTTCGCTTGACGGTGGCCGTGCCTGCCTGTCTTGCTAACTCAGGTTCCGTATCTCCTCATGCCCTTGCTGGCCATCCCCTGCCCTTTGTAGGAAAACTTCACCTGGCACAATCACCATTATTTTACTGTCGTTTCACCCAGTGCTTGTCTGACTCAGACCTGGTTCTTCCCCGGGGACTCAGCTTTCGTGCAGGGGTGGTGGTGTTAAGTACACTCGCTCAGGCTCTTTGAATAGTTCTCGCTCGGTTCCAAAAATATTGAGGAGGAACACAGTAAAAAAAAAAAAAAAATCTATGGCAGGTTTGTCACAACTGAATCACACGGGAGCAGCTCAGTTATATCATCAAGGCTTTGGCTGCTACCCAAGCAAAAACTGAGCTTTTTTTTAGCAGTGGAGTGCAATTAGATTATTTTTGACCAAATAATTTGAGATTTTTTTTTTTAAATGGCAAGTGCTTCTTGGCGCAGTCACTGGATGGGTCACTATTATGGTCCAAGGTATTTGGTGTGAGATGCGGCTCTTAGTCAACCAGCAATAGGGAAAATTGCGCTCAGTGAGTCCCAAAGTGACTGTCTGAGAACACGAAAGTGGGGCGCAATTGGGAAATTGACAGCAGGCTTTGCACAGTTGACGCCACACTCTGGGTGACATATTGCTTCTCCTTGGACAGATACATAATAACTTCCATACTTGTGTACAGATTTCACTAAAAGGGTGACACTAGGAAGTTATTTCTTTCAAACATGACCTCAGCACTCTCATTTCGAACGTGGTGCCTAGTGCAACCTAAAACACTTCTGGTCTTTAGATCTATGTGGATCAGCTTTCCTAGCTGTCTTGTTCATTGATATCGGTTCGATTTCCAAGTCAGGTGGCTCGATTTTTGCTCTAGAGTTGAGGTCATTATATATTAAGCTCTGGTCAGATATAGCATTTGCAACCGGTGTTCTCCTACCACGTTTTTCTTTGCCGTGATAGTTCTCTTCTTTGCTGCACCAAAAACTTTAGTCAAATACTACTGCATGAGGTGTTTTTTATTTTAAGCTTTGTTGCCTGTGTTCTAGGGTACTTACACAGAAAGTCCTTGACAGGCAGCTTTCATGGGTAAAGGGCCAGAGAGTATGTTATGGTTTGTGCCTTATGCAGTCATGGGGGCAGGGACCTCGCGACTTTGTGATTAAGTCGTGATGTGGTGGGATTATGGGTGACCCAAGGCTTGGATTATGGATTTTAGGAGTGCTGGGATTATGGGAGCATGCCCTTCCCCCAGCCTGGAGCAGAGAGCCTGAATACAGTTTAGGAGACTCAGATTTCCTCTTTCTGCTGCCCGTGTGGTTACTATGCCTCCCTTTTACTCTCTGCTCTTTGCTGCTGCCATGAAAGGTTGAGCTCTGCCATGTGCCACCCTGCTTTGGACCCAGCTGAGCATGGACTGAAACCTCCAATAACTACCAATAAAGCTTTCCTTTCTTCATTTTGGATCTTGGGTGTTTGCCCCAGCAAGAACAGAAGAGTAACCAAGACAGAAGATATTCCTCAAGAGAAGATCTAGGGACATGAAGAAAACAAAATGATTGATGTCATTCATCATTAAGAAAATGATATTGAATCTTTACGAGGTTATAATCTCTTTCTAATTATAATGGCTATTATCAAAAAAAAAAATGGCCAACAGCAGCAAGTACTAAGGATAATGTACAAGGAAGGTGATCCATGTCCATGATGGAAAAGGAAAAAAAAAAACAAAACTGTAGGGACTTCTCAATTAAAAACAAAACCACCCGGTGACCAGAATCCCCCTTCTGCATATGTGTCCGAGGGAACCGAAGCTTGCATGTGGAAGAAACACCAACACTCCTAAGTTCCAAGCAGTGCCGATGAGCAGGAAGAGTCAGAAGCAACCACGCCGTCCACCCTGAGGTAAATGCCAAGGCCACCAGGGCTATACGTAACCAGTGCAATGCTATTTAGCCTTCCAAAACAGGAAGTGATAAGACTTGTGGCAACAGAGCTCAACATCGAAGTGAAGTAACTCACGCATGGAGAACCAAGCGTGGTCTGAGTCTCACTGGTGGCATCCAATAATGTTGGACTCATCAAAGCTGAACGCAGAATGGTGTGCTAGCCGAAGCTGTGTGTTGTCAAGGGTGGTTGTGATTTCGAGGGTGCGCAGCATTCTATGTGCAGCACGAGGAACTCTCGAGGGCTTTTGCAAGATAAAGTGAATATTCCCAACCAGAAGGAGCAAGACGCACTAGCTCATGCCTATGACCTCGGCTCCCAGAGGCTGAGAAAGAGGTAGCTACCATGAGCCTAGTTTGGGGGATTTTGCTAATTAACAAGTCTGTGTGTCAAAACAACACAAACAAACAAACAAGAAAGGAATTTAAAAACTATTGACAATATTGGTAAGTGTGAGGGGTCTGAGTTCGATTGCCACTGCTTCAAAACCAGGCACAACAAAAAACAGTGTACAGTGAAAGTAGGCGTTAAAATAAGTAGGTGCTTATGGACTGAGCTTAAATGAGGTTTCTGAATGACGTGGTGTAGCCACCAGGGGAATAGGCTTCATTATTGTGGCATTCTAAAACCGTACCCATCCATATCTTTTTAATTTTTAATTTTAATGTTTTAATCATGCTTATATTTTTTGGTAAATATTTATTTGTTTGATACAAGTCTCGCTAAGCAGTTTGGACTCACGCTGATTCTCCCATCTCCCTCCACATTCCCAGTACTAGGGCTGCAGGCCTTCAGCACCACGTCGGGTTTCAGGGTCTGCATTTTGTCCTGAGCTTCCAGGGCCAGCACGGCGTGTGATACAGGGGATGAAAGCTGGGTCTTTCTGCTTGCCATCCACGCACTTAGACCAACAAGCCACCTCCCCAGGTCCTCATAATCAATTCTTTCATAATGCATTTTAAAGCATTAAGTTCTCTCTCTGTCTCTCTCTCTCTCTCTCTCTCTCTCTCTCTCTCTCTCTCTCTCTCTCTCTCTCTCTTCTTTCTTTCCTCCTTTATTTCATCTTGGTTATTCCTTGCTACTGAACACATTTTTCCCTTTACACCGTATCTATTATATCTTTCATATTTTATTTACTTTTCAGATTCTTACATTAAGGAGACAATGTAACGTTTACACATGTGGGCCTGCCGTGGTATTTTTACGCAATGGAGTATTAGTCAGGTGTTTAGAAACGCTAAATATGAGGCTTTTATACTTACATGGAGGCAGCTAGAGAAGGTAGTCATAAGTAAAATAAATCAGATCTCCACTACATACATGGACACTGGGACTCTTCATATTCCGATCCGTTTTGTAGAAGGATTTTATATTATACTGGCATATATTTCATATTGATCATGCTTCTTTATTGAACTATGGCTAACAGAGAAACAGTAGACTTCATTTTAAGCAGGGATCATGGGTATTCAGTCTTCTTTCAGTACATATAACTTTATTTTTTAAATGGAAACATACCTTTTAAAGTTTCTAATACTAGGAGAAAATACCATGCCGTGCGTTATAGGTAGATTATAATTCAGAGACACAGTATGAATCATAAAACAAAAATTTAAATTAAGCAATATTCAGAAAATTAGTTAAATATTAATTAAAGGAAAACTAAATATTTCAAAACAAAATGCCAAAGGTAAATTAAATCATGAGTCAACTGAGTTCAGAATGTTGTGTATCATATGTAAAAATCTACAGTGAATTCAGTGTACTCACATAGTATTTCATTAAGTCAATATAGAGGAAAACATCAACTGACAGAAAGTTTTCATGGTAGTAAAGAATTGCTAAGACTAGAAGATAACATAAAGACTGGAATCTCAAATACATGACCAGTACTTCTAACAGTTTGAGGCTAGGATATTGAGCAAAGTTCTAGTATGTCATGGACACAGTGTCCATGATGCTTACTGGTGGCCAGGGGTCACTTGTGGGACTGAGCTACTGCTATTTCCTTGTTGTCCACCCAGACAGCATCATGACCCATAGGCTGTCGGAAAGGACCACCTGTAGAATATCCTGATGGACATATTCTGCTGCTGTATACAAAAGAATAACTGAAAGACTGCTGTTATATACCTCTTTTTCTCCTGTATTTAATTGTTCGCCCTATTTGGCGGGTTCTTTCCATTCTCCTTCAAGGAGCTGTGATCATTTTGATCCCTGTTTAGAATACCTTTAAGTAGTCTGTGTAGGGTAGGCTCTGTCATCATGAAATTCTTTAGTTGTTCTTTCTCATGGAAGTATTTCACTTCTGCATTATAGTTGAAAGAGTTTTGTGGTGTATAGTAATCTGGGCTGGAATTTGTTCTCTTGCAAGAGTTGAAGTACTTTGCTCCATGTTCTTTTTTTTTTTTTTTGACTCGATGGTTTATTTGGAGAATTCTGCCATTATTCTGATCAGTTTTTCTTTAATTGTGATATGATTCTTCTCTTTTACATTATGGCCAGCTCAGCCTGCCCTGGGAGTGCAGCACGTGGTGCCAGGGACCAAACTGCAGCCCCTGCAGTTGCCTAAGCTTGCCTAAGCAAGTACTTTAGATCACTGAGCCATGTTGCCAGCCCCTCTGCCGAATTTCTAAGATCTTGATTATTATATGTCTGGGTCTGCTTGTAATTTCGTGGGTGTCATTTGGAGCTCTATATGCTTCAGTTATCTGATTATCTGATTGTTTGCCCATATTTGGGAAGGTTTCTTCTATAACTTACGCCCATGTTCTTTTTACATCATTTGTGCTGACTCCTTCTTTCTCATTGATGCCTGGTAGTCTCACGTTGTTCATCTTTTCATTTTCTTGTAGATATTGAATTATTTTTTCCTACATCTTAGTTTTTTTGTTGTTGTTGTTGTTTTTTTTAAAGAGATCTTTACTTACCTTTTCACTAGCTGCAAAGGTGTCTCCAAGGTCTGAAAGTCTATTGTCACTTTCTTTTTAAAAAAAATATTTTTTTAAATTAATAATTAATTATTTTCATGGAACCAGGGATTGAACTCAGACCCTTATGCTTGCCAGCAAGCACTTATTCTAGCGAGCTAGGTCCCCAGCCACTTATTTTCACTTTCATTGAAATGGTTTTGCAGCTTGTGATTGTAGTTTTAATTTTGAACACGTCAGTTTGAACTTGCTGCATGCATTCTATTTCTTTCCTATATTTTTCATTCAAGAACTCCATGATTTTTATATTTTCCTCCATTTTTTGTCAATGTCTTCTTCAGAAGCACTAAAAATATTTCTTTCATTGTAGTTATCATTCTGTTTTGTCCTTCAGAAATTATTTCTGATTTGATCCCCTCTATATCTTTCTGCAGGTGTGTCTTTAGTTCTATCGCTATTTTTTTCTGGCGTGTGATTTCCAGTTTCTTCTGTGCTACTGTCTCCTGCATTTGATGTGGCTCGCTTCAGAACCTGAGACTGTATTTTGGACCTCGTCTTCATCATTTTCTGCAGCACGGTTTTATGACCTGTGGTACAGAGCTTTGGTCAACCTTTTCCTTCCTTACCCACAGATCTGGATCTCCCAAGCTCAAAGTCATCTAGGTTCCTGTGGCTTGGGTCTGGTTCCCGGGCTCCACTTCTTCCTGCTGCAGCCCTTGGAGGTCAAACAGCTGTATCACTTTGGCAAGACGCTCTGTTCCTGCATCAGCTGGGTGGGCCTTGCCTAGAGCATCGTAGTAGGCAGTTCTTCCTCAGGGTTCCACACCAGGTGTACTGGATGGAGGGAGCTCCACTGACATGCCAGGCCTGGGCTCTGGGTCCCATCGGGATCCGGTGGGCCCTGGGCGGTCTCTGTCACACACGGGGCCTGGGCCCTGGGCTGAATGGGTATTCATTTTAAAGGGAGGCGAGATCTTCAACAGGCACACAAGTCTACCAGAACACAATAGAATCAAACAGAGCGCGGCACTCCGTTTCCTCTGAAAAGGACACTTGTTTACAGGAGGAACTGAAATAGGGGGCCAGAGGATGAAATTGCTCAGCCTTTGATGGACATTTGTGCCTCCAGACGCACATGTTCCTCTAGAATTTGGTGTAATTTCAGGTGCACACATGTGTAAGTGATCACACATTGGATGCAGGGCTCACAAGTCGCTGTTAATGCAGTTACCCATGCCAGTAACACGCAGTGACCAACATGTACAGGTAGTGATTGTCAACAGAGTATCTTTACATTTCTGTAACACACAACTTGTGACATACATCACCTGAAGTTAAAGTTGGCTCTGCATGTTCTGTGATATTTTAAGGTCACGCAATGTTAAACTTTTGTATCTGATGTTTTATTTCATTTTATGCATTTAGTAGAAGATCTACAGGGTCTCACCATGCAGATCCGGTTCACAGTGACTCTCTTGGTTGCAGGCTCCTAAGTGTTACCATTACCTGCAGCACTGCCACACTCAGTCTCCAACGCCATCTCAGCGCGCCCCGCGGATGGGGCTGGCACCGCACCCCTGGCATCGAACTCTGGCTGCTGTGCTTTGCTTAAGCAGGTGCAGGCGCTTTAATCCACTGAGCTATCTCGTTGACCCATGGAGTACTCCACATTTTGTAATGCCATATAATTTTTAGACACTATAGCCATGGAATGAGTGTGACGTATGTAATGTATGACAGAAACGACGCCGCAGTAACAAGCAGCGTACGCAATTCCTGAAAGATTGAACGTCACCACTTTACACACATGCAGGCCTACCCATATTTATGGCAGCACTGTTTAACCTAACGAAGTCTTGGAAGTGGGCCCCATGACCACAGCCCTTCTTAGTTTTTTTGGTTGCAAGCTGGAGATGCGTGACGCTGAAGGAATTCCTTACGTGCTCCTGGCACTACCATGCGTACAGACACTGCCTCTGTCTCCCCATCAGATCTTCCCGCTGAAGTCGTTACTCACTAAGCCAGCTGGGCCCCGTGTGGCTCCCCTGTAGTTGCAGTCCTCCGGAAGCTGAAACAGTAGCATATCACAGTCAAGCCTAGGCAAAGCAACGCAGTGATTTACCGACACCTTATCTCTAGGCAAAACCAAAAATGTAAAGATTCTTTTACGTGTGCAGAGACCTAGACTCAATCCTCAGTAGCAGAAGAAAAACAAAAATAAACAAGTCACCCAACAGCCATAGACATCAATATGTTTCTCTGTAATTCTTGCAGTTCTCTTTCTAGTTGGAATTAAAGCTTTTTCAGATGATTTCTTTGACTGGAATGCAAAAATGCGAGGAAAATCCGGGCGGGAGTCAAAATTTCCAACACAATACTCCAGCTGCGAAGTTTATCAGTCAGCAGCAAACACTGAGACCTTAATGACAGCAGAACCGTTTACCTATAAGAGGGCATGTGCACACGAACATGTGCAAGCGCGTGTGCGCACACACACACACACTCACATACCCAGTGCTATAAACCACTAGCCACAAATCAGTCTAGTGGAATAAAGCACCTCAGTTCTGAAGGAATCAGCGGGGTCTGTCCCAAGTGACCAGCAGACTGCAGCCCTTTAAGACACTGCTGAATCTGACGAAGTGATTCTTCACAGAGCTCTCACCTTTGAAATACTGACCCAGACTTCTGAATGAGCATCTGCACCTTCCCCTGGCAAATGTCCTGGCGATATTTCTCCACCGCCATCACGTCGACAAGGGCAAGCTTCTTGACAACAAGAGGTTGAATAACACACATGTCCCAGCAAAGCCACGGCAGGCCCGGACTGTGTTCCCGTCCCCGAATACTTGCCACTGGGCTTAGCTTACGCTGGACTCTTAGATACAGGGAGATCGGTCCTGGTGTCTGTCACTGGCCATTTCGCATTACGATCTTATGCCTTGGGGCACAAATCTTTGCCGGAAGGGGCAGCCAAGTACCACCCATCCTCTCTGGTCCTGCGCTAGATCTCAGAAGGCAATTTTCATGGTCCACAGTGGCGTTCGAGGCGGGGCTACCACACCACAGTTCGTACCTTTCTTTGGGAAGCAGGAAACTGATTCTCTAAGTGGCTTGTTAGGCCAAGGGAAACTCTCCTTGCAGTAAGAGTTTATCTGAAACTCCAGTAATTACCCTCTCGCAAGCAAAGATACTAAGGGAACTAAATGTTGCCCGTGCCACCAACGCTGCGTAGCTGTTATGGTTTATGTCTAGTTGTCCCCCCAAAGCCTCATGGAGTCATTGGGCGGGGACTTCTAGAGTTTGAGACTTGATCCATGATCCCTAGGATTATACGTTTTAGTACTGATGGGATTATGGGTGGAAGTATTTCCGGGATTATAGGTGTAGTCTAGGGCGGGAGCTAAGAGGGAGAGCCTGAATGTAATATAAAGAGAGACAGAGAGACAGACTGGAGCTCGAGCTGGTGCTGCTGCTCTGCTGCCCTGTTTGGTTGGCTGCCTCTGCCACCATTTTGTTGCTGTTCCGCCGCCATGAACTGGATGCTCTCTGCTCTGTTCCACTCAGCCTTGGGCCAGCTGAATATGGACTGAAACCTCCAGTAACTGTGAGCTAAATAAACCTTTCCTTCCTTCATTTTGAGTGTTGGGTATTTGTTCCAGCAACGAGCAAAAAGTAACTAAAACAGTAGCTGACATCTTTGCAAGCTCCAGCAGCCAATCTGTTATTAGGAGACTGAGAGGAAGGGGCCACGGCGTCTCATCTGTGCACAGCGTGCCCTTTCTGGTCATCACGCCACGCAATGTCATCGGCAGCCCGTCCCGATGTATCACAGCCAGTTGACCACGGTGATCCTCTGACTGTTATGCGCTCATCACATCCCTGGCAATGCCTCCCTGCCCACGAGCCTGGCCATGTGTCCCCTACATCCCTATCAGTGGGGATGGCCATCCAGGAAAATGGATGTGCCCGGTGCTATCAGAGCCCCAACATTAGCCGCTGCTGCGGACCACCGTGATGGAGCTGCCTGATAAGTCCTGGCGCGCATTTCTCAAAGCGGTTCTGGTGACGCACACCCATTTTTCTTGAGTCTCTGCTTCAGAGCCTCATCAGAAGCATGAAATCTTTCTTTCCATGCCAAGGGAGAGAAAAAAAAATCGACATTATCAGGGCTAACCTGCCCTGGTTTTTACATGTCCTGCAAAAACAATCTATGCCTTTAGACTTTCTTCCTCTCAATTTCTGGGGAACTTAGGACCCGAAGTAAGCATCTCCCATCTGCCCTGTAAATTCTCTATCCTAGGATGATCTTTATCATCCATCCTTTTCTCTCTTTTCTTTTTAATCAGCAACTTCTCAGACAATGTCACATCCACCAAAAAAAAAAAAAAGATCTCTCCTGCATCGCACCACTGCAGCCAAGCGCCATCCATCTGAGCGATTCCAACTATAGCGCATGCGTTGCTGGGCACACGTAGATGGAACGGTCTGCCTGTCCCGTCACCCTGTTTTGTTAAAATCTCCTTCTCGAGATGCTGACATCCGTTTCCAGAATGAGTATTCTTCAGAGCTGCGTATCTTCAAGGTTACCCTTCAGTGACCTTTCAAACTCAGCCTCCATCATTTCTTTAAGGCCTCATTCTGTTGGATCAGTGGGCTTATATCAAGTCTGAAGGAAATGAAACCTTCTCTAAATAATATTGATAGCAATTCGCATTAATGCATATTAATTTTATGTTTGCATTAATGCATATTAACTCTATGTACTAACTGGGTTCATTGTGATATATCTAGCTGTCTTTCTTTCTTTCTTTCTTTCCTTCCTTCCTTCTCTCTCTCTCTCTCTCTCTCTCTCTCTCTCTCTCTTTCTTTCTTTCTTTCTTTAATGCTTTATTTATCTGGTACACATTCTCACTGTGCATCCTGGACTTCTTGAAATCTCCCTGTCTCAGCCTCTCCAGCGCTTAGATTACAGGCATGTGCCACCGCGTTGGCTTTTGGTGGCTGGCACTTTTTCATGGCGTACGGTACCAGGGATCGAATCGGGGTCCTTGCGCTGGCCTAGACCACTGAACTATCTGCCCAGCTCCAGTATTATATTTGTAATCACATGCACTGTATGAGTTTTTCCATATGGATCACTAGCTTATGTTCTGTTCAATTTTTCCTTTTAGTTTTTATGTATAAGAAAGAATAATTGGCTTATGTTGTACTTTGTGCAATGTGATGTGCTCTAGTTTTGTCCTTTTTATGGAAAGAGGCAGTTTTTTTTTTTTTTTTGAATCAATAGCATTCATGTGTGTGGATGGAAATATCAATTTTAATCCATTGTAATTGAATAATATTCTTATATGTACAGAGAGACAGTGAGAGTGCAAGACAGATAGAAAGACAGACAGACAGGCAGACAGATAGACAGAGAGGGAGTCCTATTTTTACCCATTTTCTGTTGATACATAGCTAAGATGGTTTTATACACCAGCTATTATGAACAGCACCATACTACACATGCATATACCCATGTCTCTTTTGTATGGAGACTTCAATTCATTCCTTATATATCAGATTAGAGATAACTGAACTCTGTCATAGATTGATTTTAATTTATTTAAGGAACTGATGTACTGTTTCCATAGCAGCTTCTGTAATTTACATTCCTAGCACAGTGACAGCCCCTTTTCTGCGTGTTATTACCGGCCTTTGTTAGTATTATGATGCCTGTAATTACTATCATTACTATTACTACTACTACTATTATTATTATTATTATTATTATTATTATTATTATTATTATTATTATTAATACAATGGTCATTCCAACTTGGAAGAGACGTATTTCATTGTAGCTGGAACTTACATTTCCTCTGTAGCTTATGGCACTGAGCATTTTAAGACACATTTTCTGTCCAGTAGGATTTCTCCTTTCATAAGACATCTCTCTCAGTTTGAGCCACCAGCCCCCACACGAGGGTTGTAAGCATTATATATCACAAACATGTGCAGGAAATAAAAGGAGAGAGGTAAATGCAGAGATGGAGAGAGGGGAAAGAGGGACAGGAAAGAGAAGAGAGAGGAGGGGTGCAGTTGTGTGCTGTGCATGTGGTCATTCTGCAGAGTGCATCTGATAAATGGGCACATCGGGAGTGATATCATGGTGGTTCTGATGGCGCCAAAGTAAATATGGCCGTGGCTGTGCATGAGGCATTGGGCTTCAACAATTATTTATAAAAAATGATAGCAGTGTGAAGAACTGTTCAAGCCCAAAAGCTACGGTTCTGTGCTTCAGGGACGAACTCCAGGGGAACCTGGTCAAGCGGTGGTGAGGGGCGCTCTAGGGTGAGTCCGCATTCGCAGAGGTCCTACCAGGGGTGCCCTGAGGTGCACTGTCTTCTGCAAGGAAGATGACAGAATGCCTGAGGGCTTCTGGTGTCAGACGGGTGAGGGAATACGGGCCGACAACACGGCCCGAAAACGGAGACACACTTGTCTTTCTTCTCTAAGGTCTCTGTACTCTGTCTGCGTTCCTGCCACCCTCGCCCCCTACTGTGCACTCTCCTCTATCCTCTCTCTCTTCTCTCTCTCCTCTCTGTCTCCCTCTCCCTTCTCTCCCTCCCTTTCTCCCTTCTTCTGCTCTGCTCTCTTCTCCCTCTCTCTCCCCTCCCTGTTTCCCTCGCTCTTTTCTATCTCTCCCTCCTTCCCTCCCTCTGCCCTCTCTGTCACTCTCTCCTTGCCTCAGCACCTCTCTCCTCCTCCCTCTGTTCTTCCTTCCCTCGCCCCCTCTCTCCCTCTCTCCTACTCTCCCCCTCCCTCCTCTCTCTCTCCCCCTCCCTCCTACTCTCTCCCTCCCTCCTCTCTCTCTCTCTCTCTCTCTCTCTCTCTCTCTCTCTGTCTCTCTCTCTGTGACATGATAAAGAGAAGGACATTTAATGACATGGGACGATTTTCTTAGCCTATCCTCACACATATTTTTTTTTCCCTCTTATATTTTCCTCTGCCAGTTCTGCAGACTTCAAGATATGAGTCTAAAAATAAAAACCCACGAAGATTCAATCACTACTATTCTTTTATTTAAAGCTCTGGACAGTTACTGAGGAGCAAAAAAAAAGCCTGAGGGATGAAAAATAGCGATTAGAAAAATTGAATAAGAATGTCATTATGTACAATACATCATTTGGTGTGAGGTACTTTGCGATTTTGAACTTTAATAATGAGCCACAGAATAGTTAGGATTCTCATGGAGTATTATGATCCTGTAAAATTATTCCCACCAGGGCATCTTCTTAAATGCTTTGAAGATTAAATTGATATTTGAATATACCTTGCTAAAGCAGGCATTATTTCCAGATCTCTAGAAAAACGATTATGGTTGTCTAATTAATATTTGCCACTGATCACGCAGCTCATTCGTAATTGAGAAATTCTATGGAGTGACGCAGGCAGAGAATTGTTGTTGACTGCACAACAAAGAAACACCATACAGCACACTTGTATGTAAAGCGTACCTAGATTTTAACAAGAGTCTGATGTATATGTGCATCCCAGAAAAGTTCAAGATATGTCATATTATAAAAATAATGAAAACAGTGCACTGTATATTTTCCCATCTCAACACTCAATAGGACAAAATAAAAAAGGATATGCACAGTTGTGTTACAGTTCGGGTCTAGTGGTCCCCCTCAAGGACTCATGTGGCAATGAGGGAGGGTTGTAGAGGTCGTGATTACCTCCTGATACAGTGCTGGAATCATGGGTGTCGGCGCTGCTGGAATGACGGGCGTGAGCGTTATACCCAGCCTCGGGCAGATAGCCTGAAGTCAACATAAGGGACACAGACGCACTCTCCGTTGCTCTGACTCTTTCGGGCATTTTCCACCGCCATGAGCTGCGGCCCTCTGCCATGTCCCAGTCGGCTTCCCAGCCAGCCGAGTATAGGCTCAAGCCTGCGAAACAATGTGAGCTGAACGAACCTCCCCATCCTTAATTTTGAGTGTCGAGCATTTTGACACACCAATGAGAGAGGAATAACTGATACAAAGCAACGTGGAACCTAAAGAAGGAAGCGATATCTCACGGCTACCATTCACTCACACTTTCATCCTTTCTCACACTGTGAAAGAAACTCAAGGATTGACTATGGAAGTTTGCTGGAGAATGCTAAAGAAGATTGAGGCGCTAGCCTCAATTTACCTAGGCTCTCAAAGAGGAGATAGAAAAAAACAAAGTATGTTACACACACACACGCACACACACGCACAGCTCAGAGAGGCCCAGAGAAGTAGTCCTTCATGACCATCAACATCCTATTTGAGCCTTGGGAATGTTGTAGTTAGAGATACTGTACAATACTGCCTGAGGACATGGCTTATGCAGACCTTTGGATGTACCAGTGTCCTGCAAAGCTCTGTACGTTGGGACGTGGGGGTCTGTACCCTTTCTCTTTTTCTCTTTTACTTCGTAGTAGAACTGGTTGAAGCCCTGTCTCAACTGGAAAATTTTAAATGTTTAATTAAATGACTGAGCAGACAGCCAGGGTTCCTCATCCTGTTCAAGAGGAGGGCCTGGCCACTGGGTGAGTTCTAAGCCCTGGCGTAGCTGGGTTTTAGTGTAAGGAGGTGAGAGAGGCTGGCTAGAGGACGCAGCTGCTGACCTTCCCTTTGCTCTTTGCTGCTCTGAGGAGTCTGACCTGAAGTACAAAAAAAAAAAAAGACATGTGGCTGCCACTGCCTCTTCCCAGCTTTCAAACATTTAAGTTTAGCACTAAAATTGTGCCTAAGGTCAATGTTCTTTGCCTTCTTGGAAACTTTAAAGTACGGAAGCTTCCCTGAATTCCTCTGAGATATTTTAAAGCTAAGCACAGAGATCAAGTTCGTTGACTGTTTCACCTGTCTTATGGAGAATGAATAACAAGTGTCTTGCTAAAGACGGTAGGATGACGGACTTTCCCAGGCAAGAGCAACGATGTCACCTTAGCAAAGCTTATTTTTTTTAATGTTTAATTTTTCAAATGCTATTTAAAATTTTTTCTACCCATTTTATTTTATTTTATTTGTCTTGTTGAGACAGGGTCTCGCTATGCACTTCAGGCTGGCCTTGAGCTCACTTTGGCAGCCCAGGCTCATGTCAGATTCGCATCAACTCTCCGCGTCAGCCTCGCAAGTGTTGGGATTACGGCGTATCTATTCATTTCAATGACAGAAAAGATGAAATATCTTTGAAACAGTCTCGAAACAGGTTTCGGGCCATTACCATAATTAATCCATTGAATGTTGTTGTCTTCCTAGTACTTGTTCAGAGGACGAGATGTAGCTGTGATATGTTGTTTAAGCAACACTTCTACAAGTGTTTGTTCTAAGAGAAAGAATCTTGTGTATACATGTATATATTATTTATATATAATTTTCACACACACATAGAAACACACAGCACACATACAGACACCTGTCTTTTATCTATATAACCCTTTGGAAAGTAATGTTGCTAGGGGTGCTAACAGCAATTGCCACACTGGGGAACTAAGGAGATATGAACTGACTGATTGATTGATTGATTGATTGATTGATTGATTGATTGGTATGTTGTTGGTTGAGATACTAGAGATTGAACCTAGGGCCTTTGCATTAAGCTATATTCCCAGCCCAGTTTTAATTTTTGTTCTTACAAATGACACAAGGTTTCACCGAGCTTGAAGTTGAGAGCCCTCTGCCTCGTATTCCCTAAGTACTAGTTTTTGAACGAGGAAGTTAGTTTTGCAGCACACACTTTGCAAACAGCACCATTTCCACACTCACACTTGGAGTCTTTCCAAGCGTGGCCCTGGGGGTTCCTCCTGCGCCTCTTGCTGTGGCCGTGTGTCATGTGTACCTCCACGGTGCACTCAGCCACAGCCATAGCGTGCTCATGGCCTGAGATTCAGCTATGAGTAGCACTTG
Source organism: Myocastor coypus (assembly GCA_004027025.1). NCBI lineage: Eukaryota > Metazoa > Chordata > Mammalia > Rodentia > Myocastoridae > Myocastor > Myocastor coypus. The sequence continues at coordinate 23,374 of PVJA010026069.1, forward strand.
GCAGTGACTCTCTGTGCCTGGCTAGCTAACGAAGAGTGTCACTGTGTTTTCTCAGAGTGCTGACGACTGAGAGGGCTGGTAGGTATTCTGGAAAGAATTTCATCCTGTAGAGAAGGAAAGAAAGAAAGAAAGAAAGAAAGAAGAAGCAAAGTCCAAGGCTTCACTTGCTGATCGAGGGACAAGTAAGGCAGCAAAGGACGGCATTAAACACCTCAGTTCTACTCACGCAGCAGCAGTGCTTATGTTCTGTTTGTCTGCCTTAACACCTCTACCTCTTAATACCACCATACTGGCCACACCTGAGTGCTGGACAGGGACCACGCAGACAGTGGATTTTTGCAGAGCCTGGAGTATTTCCCAGAGGATCCTTTGCACAAACAATGCACAGATGCCTCGATGCAAGCCACATGGACATAGACAGGGAAGGGCGGTCTGGGGAGACACAGCATGCAGAACATTGCAGGGGCCTTTGGGAGCCCACACGAAGAATTTGGCTTTCACGCTGTAGCAGCTGGAAAGTGGTGAAATCTTCTTGGCAGTGAGACAAATGCCTTCGATAAAATAGGCACTGTTGGAAGCTTATGTGAGGGACAGTGTGTAGAATTGAGGAGCAAAGCTAGGTAAAACAGGGAAAGCTGGGGCTGAGGAGACGGCTTGGTGGCGTAAGTACTTGGGCCCTGGCCAGCACAGGGTCCTGAGTTCGAGCCCTTGGACAGCATCTTGTACAGTCCCCAGAAACCTGAGCATAGCCTGCAGGCCCCAAAACCAGGCATGGTGGCTATCAACTGTAATCCCAGTGCTCCGGAGACTGAGAGAGGAGGACAACTGCTGCTTATCAAGACCCTGTATCTAACCCCCCCCAAAAAAAGCCTGGGAAGCTCATACTATAAACCAAGTTGGACAGAGTGTAAGTCAGAATTCAAGCAGTGACAGCACAAGACAGCTGTGTGTGAAAAAGAGTGTGGAATGTCTCTGGAATAACTGCATGTGTTAGCACATGGTAGCACTACCTGCCGGTATCTGGATTACCCGAAAGGCTGCCTGGCTGCTGAACTTCAAGAAGTTAGGAGCCAGGCTCCTCTGAATAGATACTGCAGAAGATTCCGTCCCCTGGCCATGCAAAGTGTCTTTCAGGCCCAGGGTTGCACCTAGAATGCTCGTAGTCCTTTCAGTAGTGTTTCTTGTCATAGAGGCAAGCCTTAGGCACGAGCACCCTACAATTAAGTACCAGAGAGTTCTTAATTTTGAAGCATCCCCAAAGACAGATAAGTGCAAGACGGAAAAACATCCCAGGGTTCTAGCCATGAAGTACAATAATTCTCGCGCCAGGGAGATAGCTGAGCAGTATAAGAGTCAGCCTGGAAAGTACAAAGTCCAGAGTTCAATCCCTGGCACTTGTAGTTGTCTGTTGGTCTTACTGTGAATGGTTCTACCCTGGGGGGACAAATGGCGGTAGAAATAACAAAGACAAGGAGATGAAAAGCTGGGCTAGGTGGTCGCTAGTCTGCCTGATGGGCAAGACTAACGCAACGCACACAAAAACGATCCTTTGTTTATGCTTTTTCAAAGTTTGTATCTCATGACCCAAGGTTGCTTAGCAACTACTAGCTGGCCTGAACCAGACAGGATGTTTTTCTCAGCCTTCAGGTCACTTGCCTGCTTTAGGCATTGAGGCCCAGTCCCGCCTACACACATTTGATCAATTCCCTGGCTTCCCGCGGCTCCTAGCAGATAGTGAAAAAATAAACAAACAAATGCATATGAATAAATATTAAAAATAAAATCATTTTTTAAAACAGAACAATTCTCTGTGAAGAGTGGTCCCTGCCGTCTTCCAGAGTTTCTCGCAGGTACAGGCTGTAGCTCCTGGCCACTTTCCTGGTCACTTACCACGACAGCCCGTGCCTGTTGTGAACTTAACCATGAAGCAAAGTGTTCCTACTCAAGCTGTTGTCATAAAATCTGCTTCAGGGTAAACTCAAATTTTGACCAACAATGTGTTCTTATTTATAATCAGCAAGTTGTCCCAATATGGTCCATGAGTTAGGGTTTGATTTATACCACCCCCAACGCACTGTGGCTTGTACCTAGAAGTCTCCCCAAATCTTCATGCATGCCTTGTTGATATTTTCCGGAAGTGGCTCCATCGGAGATGCGTGAAGACGGATTAACGGTGTGTGATATTGGGAGTAGTCGCTTGACCAGATGGGCATGCTTCCAGGCGTGGATATGTGGTGATACAGAAGAGGTTATACAAAAGAGGCCCATCTTGGTTGTGGGGGACAGCACCCCAAAATTTTGCATCTTTCTTCATGTGTAGAATGACAGAAAGAAGGCAGGCTTGTTGCTTGGGGGTCTCCCTCCCTTCCCTGCCAGGAACAATTTCTCCTTTGCAATGTCCCTGTGCCGTGGTGTGTCCCCTGGGAGCAGCCATTTAAGGACTGAAGACAGTGCAATGAGGGACAATAAAGCTTCGTTCTTCAAGTCGGCTGTCAAGTATTTTCTTAGAGCAGTAAGTAATGAACCCTAGCATTAAGCTATGCTTATGGTCTGTGTCTAGGTGACCCTGCAAAGCTCATGCATTCATCTGTCGGCTTCTGGAATTTGTGATGGATTATTGTGGGTGCCGGGGCTGCCCCTCCCCTGGGGCCGGTGGTTTGCATTTCCATGTAAGGAAGGAAGACAGATTAGCTGCTTCAGCTGCTGCTATGCCTCCCCTTGAGATCTTGCGTTCTTGCCAAGCACCACGAGGAAAAGTTGCCCTCTGCCAAGTGCCACTCTGCCGTGGAGCCATCTGAATATGGACTGAAACCTTCAGTTACGGTGAGCTAAATAAACCTTTCCTTCCCTCATTTTTTTGTCTTTTTGAGACAGGGTCTCGCTATGCAGTTGAGGCTGGTCCTGAGCTCACTTTTGTAGCCCAGGCTGGTCTCGAACTCGCACCAATCCTCCTGCCTCAGCCTCCCAAGTGCTGGGATTACAGGCGTGCGCCACCACGCCTGGCTCCTTCCCTCATTTTGAGTGTTTTTTTTCCCCAGCAACGAGAGAAGAGGAAGACAACCGTGAATCAGTGAAACAGTCTCAGTTCTACCAGCTACCTCTGAGCAAGCCACGCCGATGATGGCCTTTGGCTTTGGGGAAACACCTAGGCAGAAGCCCTCATATCACTCATCCCTATAGGTCATCTACCACTCTGTATGCTAGGCTTGGAAACAATGACATCTAGGGTAGTTTACGCAACAAAGAGGGGCCACATAACACCTCCTCTTGCTTTACATGTTCTCTTTAGTGTATTGCAGGAGTTGAGAAAAAAAAATAATGGTATTTTATGACCAGAAGTCAATAAGTCTCCAAGGGGTAGAAAAGGTAAATGCTAAAGGTCATATTTCTAAGGGAGCACTTGTGTGTTGAGGTATGAGTGATCTCTGGCTCTCTCTGTCTCTGTCCCTATCTCTCCCTGTCTCTGTCTCTCTCTCTCTCTCAGTGTCTGTCTGTCTGTCTCCTGCCCCATTTCTCACTGTGTCTGTGTTGCTCTCTCTTTCCTTCCCCCCATCAACCACGCCCATCAACGAAAATGGTCACAAGGAAAGTCCGCTGTTAGAGGATGCATGCAAAAAATTAATCAATATCCAGGGAATGGTACAAAGCACATCATGAGAACAACCCGTGAGCCATTGTCAAAATGAGAAGGACGTTAATCAGCCTTTCTTCACCATGACAAAACGCCGGGAGAAAAATCAAGTTAAAGAGAGAGTTATTTTCAACCAGGTTCTGAGGTGCTACGTCATAGCGGCCTGCACCAGTTAGGGCTGTGCTCAGAGAGAACAATAACAGGACAAGTGTGAGGTGCTAGAAAAGAATCAGGGAAAGAGATTAAAACAATATATATATATATATATATATATATATATATATATATATATGTATATAGGAAAGGGATCGGGATTTGAAGAAGATGCTTTCTTCCACCCGACACACTCCTGTCCCGGTACCATCACCTTAGTCCTACATTTTCACTGCCTTTCCATAATGGCACCAAAACTGCAAAGTCACTCATGAATTCATGAGATCAGTGCCTCCGTGACGTGATGATCCAGCGTCCCGCACAGGGGCTCCAGGGGCGATTTCAGATCCACACCATAGTGAGGATCGTTTATCTGATTTCCATTTCAGAGCGTCACTCATTCTGATAATTGCCTAACCCTGAGTTTCCATGGGGAGCCCCGCTTGATTGATTACCCAGGCCCGTATCCTGGCATTGCGACTCAGCGGGCCGTGCCCAGGGCTACGAAACAACTCACCTCAGAGGACGTATGAGAAAGAGTTCACCTGGGAAGAGCCTCGGAGCTGCCTGCTGGAGCGCTGCAGACAGCGGACCCCAGATGTGAGGAGGCGGAGGGTATGTTTATTCATCTAAATCACTGTAATCAGCACCAAGGCAAAGTGAAGGATCAATGTCAGAGACAATTCGGTTAGGGCGCAGCTGCACGGTAGAACTTTAATTTCAGCCAACCACAATCACATTTTCCCTTATTGCTTCATTCAGCTGATTCTCTTTAAAGAATGGGAAAGCTGCCTCTGACAGATAGCTCAGTCATCCTGTGCGTTCTGGGGCAGCATTGTCTAACGAGGCAAAAACGCAGAGGAAGGCATCCTCGCTGGTGAAACGATACAGATATTCCACAGCAAATCAGAGACCAATGGCGAGGGGGTGCCGCCATAGCTATGGCCCATTGGCCCAAATAACTCTTTAAAAATATTTGCCGCATCATTTTGCTACAGCTAACACAATAACTCTTGATTTTTTTCTTTTTCTTTTTTTTTTTTTTCTATTAGTTAATTCAGGGTGGCTTTATGGTTATTAAGGCTTCCTTCTCTCTGGGTTTTAAAACCGTGGCAATAAGGCCATGTTACAGACCATTGCTTACGCAGCCTGAGCTTTCTCTAATCTAAAACTCCAAAAGCCACACGTAGTGTGCTCTTGTGCAGCGATAAGTGCAGCTACTCAAGAAGCTGAGGCAGGAAGATCAGAACTTCCAGGTCAGCTCTGGCATCTTTCTGCAACCCCATTTCAAGCAAAGAAACACATAAGACAAGAGACTGTTATGGTTTATGTTCAGGTGCCCCCCCCAAGGCCTCATGCAGTCATGGGGCTGGGACTTCTAGAGTTTGAGGCTTGACTCATGGTCCACTGGGATTATGTGTTCTACATACTGGTGAGATGATGGGTCTGAGTACTGCTGGGAATTACAGGTGTGGCCTGAGCTGGATAGGCTAAGGCAGAGAGCCTGGTGTAATTTAAGGAGAGACAGAGAGACAGACTCTCTCTGTTGCTCTCTGCTGCCCTGGTTCATCCTGCCTCTTTCACTATATTATTGCTGTTCCATCACCATGAACTGCTGTTCTCTGCCATGTGCCTCTCTGCCTTGGATCCAGCCAAATATGGACTGAAACCTCCAGTAACTGTGAGCTACATAAACCTTCCCTTCCTTCATTTTGGGTGTATTTACGGGTATGTGTCCCAGCAATGGAAAAGATAGAGACAGAGATAGAAACGTAACCAAGACAGAGACTAACACTCAAACTCTATAAAGTACAGAAATATGAGTGTGTGTAAACATAATGCCTCAGTCAGAAAGTTCTATACCGTGAAACTTTTCATGCACAAATTATTTTCTTTTCCAAAATTACATGTAAGGCTGGCGACATAGCCCAGTGGACCGAAGTGCCTGCTTAGGTATACTTAGGCAGCGCTTGGTGTGGACCGGCTCTCAGCACAGCCTGCCACGCCAGCCCAGACCTCCTGCTGCACTGAGCCAGACACAGAGTCCAGGCGCAGTGGAGCACGCCTGTAATCCCTGCCCTGGGGAGGCTGAAAGCAAGAGGGTCAGGACGAGCCCGAGCTATGAAGTGAGACCCCGCAACAACGAAATATATATTTTTTTAAAAAATGTATAATTCACTTCAGAGTGTAAGAAGTCTATAAAATACACTTCAACCTTTTTATCTAGACATGCCCACCATCCCCAAGACGTCTCAGGAAGTATTAACCTCTGACTGCAGCCACAGCGGTGACAGTGGATTTAAAAGTCTGTCGTTTTATTGTGATAAACCTGGTCGGTTCGGCAGGACTGCTGTTCTCTTCGTTTGCCCTGCGCCCTCTTTCACTTGTTCTCCTTTTTTTCTTTCCTTTCGTGTTTCTTACAGTTCTAGACATCGAGCCTGGAGCATGCCACCGTGAAGGAGGGATTCTAACATACAGCTGCATTCCCAGATCCCTGTCACCAAATGTGGAAATTGGACGGTCACGTCGCATAACATTTGCAAACCGGGTACCTGAGGATGTGTGACACAGTTGCCTGGTTGGGAACTACGCATTTGAGCCGGTCAAAATCACTTGTTCTCTTGGTTTGACTCTAGCTCAGAGAAACGTTTCTGTTTTCTATTTTTGTAAAAGAAACAAACAAAACCACGTAGCAAAAACTTTGTCTTTGAAAATTGTGTAATTTTTGGCCAAAAACACCGCCTTGCCAATATGGGCCAAGACAGCCCTTGATGGGCAGGATCTGAATGGATGTGCGTGGGTGTATTGCAATAAAACTTTATTTGTAACAGCAGGCTGTGGGCCATGTTGAACCTGTAGTGTTGTTTGATGACCCTTGTCTTAATTACTCTGCTTTCATTGCTGGGACAAATACCTGACAC
>PVJA010026070.1:0-29982 GCA_004027025.1 Myocastor coypus
GGAACGCAGAGGCGGGGCAGAGGGGCGCAGGGGCTTACCCGCGGCGGGTGCGCAGGCTCAGCTCCCAGCGGTGGGGTCTCAGATCTTGAATAACTTAACTTGTTCTGCCATTTTATTAAATTAAGAAAAGAAATATCCACTTGCTATTTTGGGTTCTGGTCTAGAATCTATGAAAAAGTGCTGCTTCTTTGTGGCTCTGAGTATCCTCAGATATCAAATTGTACTCTGCTTTAATAATTTCCTGTGATTCACAAAATCATTTTGGTTCTGTCCCTAAGGATACAAATTGGAAGTAAAGAGATAAAACTTGGACCTAACACAATAAAACCTCCCTAGGAAGCTTGAGAGTCTTGGATTAAGCAGTTGGTAAGTTTAAGATCTTGTCCAGATGTGTTGAAAATAGCCTCTGCACACACACACACACAAAAAGCCACTGCCTTCAATTCAGTGGAACTTTTTATTTTATTTATTTATTTATTTATTTATTTATTTATTTATTTATTTATTTATGACAGAAAACCAGCTGCTCTCATTGGCAAATTAACAGCGCCAGTTCTGAGGAAAATTAGAGCTCAGTACCTTTGAAGCTGATACAACGGAGTCCAGCAACTTGACACCCTGGCTTAAGGAGTTCTCTCAATACATCTCCACCCTTGAAGCATAGCTCTGTTTTCCTTTCCAGAGCCATCCTTTTGGAGGCCAGACAAGTCCGTCCAGGACCAGTGGCCCAGCAGCAACACTGACCATAGCCTCATCGAGCAGCTTGCAAAGGTCTCTTGGGATTCAATATTCATTTTTATAGGCAAGAAATTTTCCTGTGTGCTGAGCCAAGATGTTGTAAAGAAAAATATTTAAAGACAACCTTAACAAATGACATTTCCTTAGGTTTTCTATTTTTTGTGTAGGTGTGTGTGAGCAAATGTACATTTTGTGTGTGTGCGTGTATGTTTGTGTGTGCGTGTGCTTTCGCCTTCTTATTTTTGAGGGCCAATGCTCCTGGAACCATTATGTTTACAGCGTTCTCTCTCACCTATTACCTGCCAAACCAACATGAAAAGATGTCTGAAAGTCTTTCCTTTAAGGCTTGATTTCTTTTAGGGTATTTTACACTGGCTGATGATGTGTGATTCAGAGGCAGATAGAACACAGCCATCAGCTCCTAGTTAGATCAGGAGCGTTCTGAAGGAGGGAACACATGACTATGGATGGTCCCTTAGGGCAGAGGTAGAACAAATCAGCTCCATTCTTCACATCCCACACTTTCTCTCATGAAGAGGGGGGTGGTGGAGAGTAGTAGCTATTGAGAGGTAACTTCCAGAGATAATTTTGATAACTTGGACATCTTACAGGGCATCTGTACCCACCACTGTGTGTGAACTGAGCCCTTTGGTGGGTTTGGGTTGGAACCGATTAATACCACACTTAGTGCTGCAGTTGTCCACTCACCACTCTGTGAGCTTCCCAAGGACATGGACTCAGGCTTATAGAAGTCCCTGGTGGTGCCAGGCACAGTGAAGAGCAGGAAGGGCTCACTTGACGGTTAGGTAATCTAGAAAGAATGCTTAAAACTGTACTTTTTTTTTTTTTTTTTTTTTTTGAGGTACCAGAGATTGAACTCAGGACCTTGCACTTGCCAGGCAAGCACTTACTCTACTGAGCTATCTCCCTGGCCCTTAAAACTGTACTTTCTCGTTGCTGTTTTTTAGACAAAAGTGGGCCAAACTCAAGAAGAAGAATGGTAAATAGTAGGATAAGGAATATCTTAACTGTATGATTACTTCAAATAAATTATTATCGCTTTTTTCTTGCTAGATTAAGTTCTTTACTCATTTCAGTTTTTGATGTCTAACAATATCAAACGTTTCTAAGTACAGTAAAGCTCTTGCCCAAGCATCATCCAAAAATATATAATCAGGATAGCAATTTCCCTTCCTTCTGTCTCCTTGCAGGGCTGTGCCCTGGCCACATTCTCCCCGCGTTTTGGGATAACTTGGTTAGAATAGAATTTAATCATGAGACCAAAATTGTGCTTTGTCTGAAAAACTAAGGACTCTGAAAACGCTGGAGGCCAGTATCACCTTCTCTCTTTCACTTACCCCATGCTGTCTACTAGATGTCAACAGTGTTCTAGTCTTGCAGGACATCAACTGGAAGACACCTATTGGCCTGTGTCCTGACAGCCTCGTTCCTTGTCTGTAGTCCCAACCCTCATCTCCTTAAACTACAACCATGCCTAACACTGTATACATATCCAATAAGTTCTACAAGAACCAAGGATGAGCCCCTAGCATTTACAAAGTGATGGGTCTATGTTAGCCTATATCTCACCCTCTCTTTTATTCTCACCACAATCCTAGACTACGACAATTATTTCCATTTTCCAGATGAGGAACTTTGCTTTTAAGGTGTGCAGCTTTCAGGAGAACCGGGATTCAGGTTGGCCCCATTTGCCTCTGGAGCGTGCATCTTCACCTTCACAGGGATTTGAACGTGTAGACCCCATCAAGTCCCTGAAGGGATGAGAGAGGAAAAGCTGGGAGCAGCAGGCTGGGGAAGAAGCTGATCTTGAGGCTTCAGGAGCAGAGTGAGATTTGGTGCTGACCTGCACCCTGCAACTTTGTCCAACCTCTAGGTTTTCACACAAACAAGTAAATCTCCGTACTCCAAACCCTTTTGACTGATAGTTTGTTGTTTGAAACAGAAAGCACCAGGCAAGCTGGGCCTGGGTGCTTTCACCCCCAGCTACCTCTTTTGTTTACTAATTATTTACAAATTGCTTATTATCTCCAGAATAATATTTTTAATAAAATCTGAATTGATGTTACCACACACCAGTTGGAAACTAAACTATCAATAGATTGACTTGCTGATAAATAGAAATATACACGCATGCTATTGTACATATTTGCTTCATCCTTTAGCGTCTGTGTTTTTTTCCTTCCCTTTAGAGTTTCTGAAAGTCTCCTACTCAACAGGGAAATAGAGGCAGCATTTATTTCTGGGTGTTACATTTCAAGCATATTCTGTTGACAAAGCCTCCTTAATGCTCACTTCTGAGCTCATTTATTTATTTAGGAGCTGCACAATCCCCGCCTTGTCCTTGTGGTGGAAGAGATTCTACCACATTCAGATAGCAATGACTGGTTTAGAAATGTTTTTTCTCAGGCTGAGCCAAAAGTCTCTTCTGCATTCTTCATTATGTCTAAATGACGCCCTTATCCTTAAACAGAACCCACTTTCTTAGCCCACCAGGAAGCCCTTGATTCATTCCCCAGCCCTGGGGCAGGAGGAAGCAGAAGTCTGAAGAGTAATCACACAGCCAGGTGAGCCCTCACTGAGCTGTAGCTCAGGGAAAAGGTCCTGAAATGCTGAAAGGCTTTGGTGTCCTGCCAGTCTATTCACTGGGGACCTGCTAAGCCTGCCTGGGAATTCAGATGAGCACAAATGAAAATGCTCAGAATCCTTCCAGAAGCGGACTTTGGAGGAACCATCATTGTCCTGATTACAGGAAACAGTTACAAGGAGACAATGCCCATGGCACGTATGGCTGGAAAAAGAGACCTGAGCCTGCACAGGTGTTTACAGTCCAGGCACTCTGGCTTCCATTACAGTCTGCTGCCCTAGCGAGTGGCTTAGATGATTAGTTTAAGGCACAAACACAGATGCCAGCAAACAGGGTCACAGCACCAGGTGTCTGTAGGGAAGACAGGCACAGCTGTGAGGCTGGAGTCTAACAACCCTGATCTTAAAGTGTCGGTTCTTCACTGAGACCTCCTGTGTGCTAAGCAGCAGGAGAATGTCCAGGAGAGGAGGGAGAATAAATGTGAGTGCTTGCTGGGCGGGTGGGCGAAATAGTCTGTGCTGCAAGTCTAGTAGCAGTCTAAGTATGCGGTCTTTGTTTTGTGTTGCTATAAAAACACAGAGATATGGCACTTTATAAACGAAAGAGGATTATTCGCTTTGTGGTCCTGGAGGTCTGGGTGCATGGTGCCAGCATCCTGTTTCCGGCTCCCGTGGTGCACCACAGCAGAGCAAAGAAACAGGAAGAAAAATGCTCACAAGTGGGACTGCACAAAATAGAGACTGGAAAGACGATAGAAAGCATCAATAAAAACAAGAGCACTTTTGCAAGGATAAACAAAAGCAAAGCACCTTTAACTACAATAAGAAAAAAAAAAGAGAGAAAATTCAAAATAAAAAGTGAAAGCTGGAGCTGGGGAGATAGCCCAGTGGTATGAGCGCTTGCCTGGCAAATGCAAGGACCCAGCTTGGATCCCTGCTACCGTATGCCTTGCCAGCCTGGAAGCCTAGGCACTCCATGTGGGCTACCGAAACAGGGCATGGTGGAGCATGCCTGTAGTCCCACTGCTGGGGAGCCTGAGATAGGAGGATCATTATGAGTCTTAGCTCTATAGCTGGACCCTGTACCAAATAAATAAAAAAATTTTTAAGTGAAAGAGAAACACTACAACAGAATGTTGTACCACAGAAATACAAGACTATAAAACAATATTATGAATAATTATGCACCAATTAATCAGATAAACTGGGAGAAAAGAATAAATTCCTAGACACACACAACTACCAAGACTATATAACAAAGAAACAGAAAATCTGAATGGACCAGAAATGAGTAAGGAAATTGAGTCAGTAATTAAGAAACCTCCCATCCAAGAAAAGCACAGGGCCCGATGACTTCTTCCCTGAATTCTACCCCATTAAGAGAATCAATGAGGTATCAGTCAGGGCTAACTAGAGAAATGGACATAACACAAGATACACAACTGTATAAAAAGTTGAATAAAGCATGCAGACACTTGACAGGTTTAGTCCAAGGTCTGGAGCTTGCTACCGTGTGCTGTGCAAGTCCATACAGGGGGCCGATGAGTCTCTCACAGAAGGTTGAAGAGTCTGCAGCAAAGGCTGAAGGATCCAGGTGGAAGCAGAAGAGCCGTCACCAGAAGCCAGGAGATGATGTCCAAACTGAAGGTGAGGACTGGCGCTCTTCCAGAGAACAGAAGCGAGTCTGCTCTGCCTCAGTTCCCCTTCATACCACCCAGGCAGTAAGTCACCCTACAGTGGGTCCTCTGTACCTTAAGGCACAGACAAGATGCCCGAGGGTGAGGGTGGAGCCTCTGTACCCAAGAGTGTAGAGCTGCTGACCCAGCATAAGCTTTCAACTTCTCGAGCTGACCCAATCACCCATTACACAATCTTTTTCACCCATCCCCCAGGATGTATTAGTTGTCCTGTTGTTGGGACAAAACATACGATTAAAAAATAAGCTGAATATTTAGACTTTAAAAATGTTATTATAGTAAAAGACACATTGCCATTAAACATCCTCAAAATACACACACACACACACACACACACACACACACACTTCAAACACTTTTATCCCATCTTCCTTGGCTCATTCTGAAGCAGTTCTGGAAGTCTTTTTTCCTAAGTGTCTTTGATTCACTGTTGTGATTTCCTCCATGTCCTGAATCAACTTGAAATGTTTATTTTTCATGGCCTATTTACTTTTGGAAAGAGCCAGAAGGTACTCAGTGCCAGATGCCATAAACAAGATGGAAAAGAAGATGCCATGTTTTCCTCTGTGTCTTTCTATTGTAAGACACTCAGTCACACCACATGAAGACACAATCGAAGTCAAAGTCTGAAGTCAAAACAGACTTTCAGAACTGCTTCAGAACATGGCAAGAATGATAGGGAAAGTATGTGAAAAGACCAAGAAAGGATCTGGCAAAGACTCACAGCAATATGTCTTTTACCACAGTACTTTCAAATTTAAGCCTGCGTCATATATTTTGACCGTCCCTTATACCTGATACCCACAACTTAAAGGAGACGTTTATTTTGGCACACAGTTGTAGAGCTTCAGTCTATGATGGGCTGGCTCTAAGGCAGAAAAGGCATGGCAGAAAGGCATGGAGGGCATCTGCTCAGTCCATGGGAGTGAGGACACAGACGGAAGGGCAAGAGCCAGAGAGGATCAGGGATCAGAGAGAGGCCCTGACTCACACCCCATGACCTTTTCCCTCAAGTTCAGTTTCACCTCTTAAAAGATCATTCAGTTATGAACTGATCAATGGGGTAGTACATTAGTCAGGTTAGGGCCCACTGATGGGTCAAGACTTGAGGTTTCCTAGGCACCCGGCCTCACTCTTTCCCCCTTAAGCCCAACACCGCACAACAAGTCTGCCTGACTTTGACCTGGACAGAATCACAGAAACTCTCCCTTTGTTAACATTAAAAGCCCCCCCACAGACCAGGTACCCTGCCAAGATTTGTTCTCCTTCAGCTGCCAGCTCACAAACAACCCCCCACAAAACTCCTCAAAAGCCATGTGCTTTGCCTTGTTTGTTGTTGTCTTGGCCTGCTCAACAGCCAGCCTGCCTGCTCCTCCAATAAATCTTCCACTCGCATTAGAATGCCTGGTCTGGTCATTTGTGTGAGTTCATACCTAACAACCACACAGTCCAATCACCTTCCAGGCTGTCTCAATCCAGGAAGACTGACAAGCAATACTAATTGACACAAATGAATGGGAGGGAGAAATGACCAAACTCATCCTGTAACTCCAGCCAGGAAAGGAGATTACAAGAAAAGTAAATTATAGTATCATCAATGAATGTAGATACAAAAGTGCTGAGCCAATACGTGCAAGCCAATAGCACATAGGAAGGATTGTTCACAACGATCAAGTAGAATCGATTACTGGTCCAGCAAAGAGCCTCCAGTGTGGGAGGGACTCTGGTAGAGTTTCCAGAAGAGAACCTGGGCGAGTATTTTACCTGTGGGGTGGTAATCAAGGTTCCTCTAGTAGCCAAGCTGCTCTGAGAAAAGGCCCCATAAGGCATGTGAGTGGCAGCTGAGGCTCAGGAGGGAAGGCCAGTAATGCTCAAAGCCACAGAGCTCCAACACATGGTTTATAGACTTCAGAGATGGGTGGAGACCCAGGTAGGGAGGAGAGGTGGTGAGAGCCAGGCAGGAGCTCGGCAGTGGAGAGGACCCTGTGATGAGGGAAAGGTAAAGAGGCCAGAAAAGAGCTAAGACGCTGGTGTCTGGTTGCAGTAGTGTGTGTGTGTGTGTGTGTGTGTGTGTGTGTGTGTACACGTGCATGTGTGCACACACATGCAGGTGTGCTCATTATAGACAGTTAAGTTAGGTGGAAATTAATAGGCAGTCAGACACTCAAGGAACTCAGTGTAGAAGATGAGAACAAAATCAAACTTGGACTGCAGGTGTGCCTGATCAAGATGGGGTCTTGAGATGAATCGCAATGGCCAGCCCACCCTAAGGGATGAATGGAAACTTCAGATTAAAATAGACTGCTGAGCTATGGCCAGCCTGACACACCAACAACGTGGGTCATAACCAGAATTTTAGTTCTCACTTAGGACCAAAGTCCTGAGTTATCACCCACATGCCAGCCGCTTGTGCTTCCAGATGACTCAGACACAGATTTAACCCTGAAGGAGTACTAGAAGGAACATTGCAACACCCTGTTGTGTATGGGATTCATTGAGCAACCCTGGGCCAAAGTCTCTCTAAGGACACAGAGCTCTGCCTGTGCACAGAAGAGAGACTTTAAAGGCCGTGTAGAGGAACCTGAGCCTTTAATGGACAGCTCGAGTTACAACCAGCCCCGATGACCCATTGGGTTCTTAAGTTACTGTATACTGTAATTGGCATTCCCTGACCATTAGGTCCAGGTGTGCATCAGAAGACCTGGAACAACCCCTTCCCCCAAATGTTCCTGTTTTAGAGGTCACAAATGAGCTGAGGTTAATGATACTAGCCGTATGACCTTGTTATGTGCCTACATTCCCTATGGATCAATGTTAGTGAAGCAGCTAGACTTGTAATGTTACTGGCTGATTACAGTTTAACCCATATTATACTCACATTTTAACTTTTCTGTATAAATTAACCCCTGCCCTCGACAAAGGGCCTCAGCGACAATCTATCTCGTTCCCTTCTTGTCTCCCAGGAGCTATTCCTATTCCCCAGTGTTGTGGCTTGCAGCTAGATGTTTCCCAAAAGCCTCATGCAGTCCTAGGTGGGGCTTTTCAGAGGTGGCTGGATGTAGGGTTTATGATGCTGGAGTCAAGAGTGTGATGTTCAATAGAAGGTATGTGATTACTCATTAGTCTGCTGATTGGCTCCGTGTGGTTAATGGAAAGGCCCATCCTGATTGTGAGTGCTATGCACCCTAGGGGTGTGTAGCCTAACTCGAATTTAAGAGACAGAAAGAAGGCTACTGCCATCACTTGCTGCTTCGTTGCTATTTGATTGGCTTCTGCCTTTTGCCTGTCATAAACAGTTTCTCCTCTGTGGCACCTCTCTGCCCTGCCACTGTGCCTTGGTTACAGCCAACTATGAATTGAAGCCTCTACAAACTCCTCTGCATGCATGTGGAAGCTCAGTGGCCTGTGGGCCTATCATCTCCCTGTCCTCCTCTGAATTACAAGTCTAACCCAGATGCACGTTACAGCTGCCTAGGAAGTGCATCTAAAGCAAGGGTCACTTTTCCATCCCAGCACCAGACCCTAAGCTGAGGACCCAGAAGTCAGTGGTTTAAATTCTCCCCCAGTTAGTCTAGTGTGTGGAAGTAGTGAGGACTGCTGCTTGGGGGACTGAGGGGACAGGAAGGGACACTGCCCACCGTTGGAGGATGGGGTGTGAGTGAAAAACAGGGAAGCTCAGGAATCCAGGCAGACAGCTGGCTGGCTCCAGTACTGCATCCTAGTTCCCTAGAGCAGCTAGATGCTTGGCCTACCAGCATGCTAGGAAAGTGAAGGCAGAGGCCAGCCTGGACTTTGGGAGGAGGGTGCAGGCCTCTGGGGGCTGCTCCTAGGGACTCTGCAGCCTGGCATGGGGAACACAGGGCTCAGGAGTGCATCCAGAGTTGAGGTAGGGTACAAAAGTGAAATATGCCTGAAAAGGGAACAATAAAAAAAAAGCCCCCACAGAAGTAATAATTAAAAAGTACATAGAATTATATATATGAGACTGTAACTTTTGGGCTTCAAAGTTATCCAAGGTGATTTATATCAGGATTTAAACTGAGGCATCTTTTTAAAAAATATATATTTAGTACAGGGCCTGCAGGGTCTCCCTATGCCAATGGGACTTATAGTGACCCTCTTGCATTTAGCCTCCTGAGTGCTGGGATTATAGGCACATGCATCACACTCGGTGTCAGTCAGTCTCAGTGTGCCCTGGGGGCGGGATGGCACAACATGCCAGGGACTGAACCCCGGTCCCTGAACTTACCTGAACAGACACTTTAGTCCACTGAACTATCTGGCTGGCTCTGCGGTATCTTTCTTTCTTTTTCTTTTTCTTTTTTTCTTTTTTTTTTTTTTTTTTTTGCGGCACCAGGGTTCAAACTCACAACTTTGTACTTGCCAGGCAGGTACTTGTGCCACATAGCTATCTCCTTGGCCCCATGCGATATCTTTCTTTTCTTACTTTTTTTTTCTGTTTTTAGTAGGACAGGGTCTACAGGGCGTTACTGCACAGATCTGATTCAGTGATTCTCTTGCTTTCAGCCTCCCAAGCACTGGGATTACAGGTGCATGTTCCTACACCCAGGTTCAATTGCTTTGAGTATCGAACCCCAGCCCCTGTGCTCTGCTTAAGCAGGCGCTTTAGTCCGCTGAACTATCAGGTCAACCCTGAGGCATCTTTTTTTTTTTGTCTTTTTGAGACAGGGTCTCACTATGCAGTTCAGGCTGGCCTTGAGCTCACTTTTGTAGCCCAGACTGGTCTCGAACTCACACTGATCCTCCTGCTTCAGCCTCCTGAGTGCTGGGATTACAGGCGTGCACCACCACACCCGGCTTGAGGCATCTTTTTTTAGACACATCACACTCTAAATTTTTCGGGACTATTCAAAGTCCACGAATTGGCTTAACTGAGAAAGTAAGAGAGCAAAATCTTGATCCTGAAATAAAGGAACAGGTTAAGAAAATCCAATGAATGTTTAAATTACCTGTTAAAAAATAAATAAAACAGAGCCCTGTACCTATTGAGTGGGCTATTGCCCTTGAAAGGTGGGGTTAACATTTTCCTGGGGCTTTCCATCCCCTCAAGGGAGACATAAATGTTCCTCATTTCAGTACATAAGTTTCTACCTTCTCTCTCTTGCAAGGCCCTGCACTCTATTTCTTTGAGTGTGTACCTTTTAATTTCTGTGCAAACAAACAGACTACCTTTCCTGCATCTCTGACTAGTCCTAGAAAAGAAATTTCTTTTTCGCAACAGGAGTGGGCACCAGTATAAACTTACTGTATTTTACAAAAAGGTATATTAGGTTCCTCACTTCAGCTCCAGAGGCCTCCCCAAACCCAGCCCAGGACAGGGCCATGGAACCTGGACTCTTGCCCCACCCCCTCCCTGTAGCAACTCTGCAGCGCAGGCTCCCAGCACTTTGCTGTCCTGGTGGGGCCAAGCAGTGAAAACTGGGAAGGACTCTGCTGTAACCATGTTTCAGGAAGCTCAGATCTTGGTGTTTGCATTTATGTGTGCTTAAAATTAGTATTTATTTATTTATTTATTTATTTATTTATTTATTTATTTTTGAGACAGGGTCTTGCTATGCAGTTCAGGCTGGCCTTGAGCTCACTTTGGTACCCCGGGCTGGTCTCAAACTCAAAAATTAGTATTTTAAATCCGTGTCATATCTTGTAGAAATGAGGTAAAGCCTTGACTGCATGTATCTTCCAAACCTTGTTTGTTCCTAACTCTGCAGGGAGGCCTGAATATTCCCATAAGCAAAATCCACAGATAATCACTCACCTGGGAGTTGCCAAGAGCCCAGTGTCAGGTTCCTTTAGACCCTACAGGCCACAAAGCAGTCCAGGGATTAGGTAGCAGAGGGAGAGAAGGAAGGGAGCACCTAGTGGTTACAATCTTTCCTAGTTTCCAGTTCAAAAATGTAGACCCCTGGGTTGGCCCAGAAATCTGTATTTTTAATTCTGAAAGTGATTCTGCTTCAGCCAGACTTGGGAGTCTGTGGTTTGAAGGACTCATTAACAGTAAATTGGTCCTGCTTCCTGAGAGCCTGGGGGAGGAAGGAAGAGAGCATGATGGGAAGCTCCATGCTGGCTTCCGGGCTGCCCCGTGTTCACCCACTTTGAAACAGTGGAACTGGGCAACAGAGTCTCTGTTTCCTGTTATGAATGTGTCAGATTTTACAGAACATGAATTTATGTTTTCCTTCTCACCTTCTCCTACCCCACCCCCACCAGTGTTGAAGATTGAACCCAAGACCCCGCAAATATGAGACAAGTGCTTTACCACTGAGCTACAAACTCAGTTGAAAGATGAGTTCTTATTTTTCCCATGAGAGTATTTTTTTAAGGCATTGGAATCAGTCTTCAGGGAGGAGTTGTGATATCTTCAGCATTTCCAGTTCTGGGAAGATTTTGGCAAGATCTTCCACACAATTCTCTCATCTTTTTTTCTCTTCTGATATAGCAGGGAGCCTTGACCCAGGGGCTGTGCTCTCCCTACCCACTTTCTGAAATCCCTCTGCTGACTCTGCACTTCCTGTCCCTAGAAGTACAATAATCAGGTTTTAAATTTGGCAGCATATTCAGATCACAGAGGCACTTTCATACAATACTGATATCCAGGACAACTGACAAGAAATCTTGGTGGGGAAGTATGTTTTCAATGATTACATTTATAATGCTAACAAGATGATGGTAATGCACAAGGTTGGAGCCACCAAGCAGGGACATCCCACCGCAGGGGTGACTGTGACTTCAGGTTCGTTCTTCTACACCCAGGTCAAGAGAGTAAGACAGTAGGGTTGAGTCTCTGGGTCACCAGGTCTCTGCCTCAGCATCCATGCCAGAATTTTAGATAGAACAGATCAATATTTACAGAATCAAGCATCAAACATATTGTA
The DNA here is from genome assembly GCA_004027025.1 of Myocastor coypus. Lineage (NCBI taxonomy): Eukaryota > Metazoa > Chordata > Mammalia > Rodentia > Myocastoridae > Myocastor > Myocastor coypus. Next base: position 11,933 of record PVJA010026070.1, read on the forward strand.
GAGGAGAAAGGAAAAGTCAAGCCACATGACACCATCACGGCCACACACCCTTGACCTAAGTCAAATCTGCTGAGATTCCACTTTCTCATTTACAGAGGGAGGTTGCCATTTTTCTTCAATCCAATATACTGAAAGGTGGGTCAAGTGAGATAACATATGTGGGTTTATCTTATAAACTTCAAAGTTGCATATAAGTTAAATGAGTTTCAGGCTTTATATGTACAAGTTTCCATCTTCAAGAAAAAAATATTTCAATTCTTTCCTAATTAATGTGTAGAGTCAATGCAATATGAAAAACAGTCAAAGCCGGGCGTGGTGGTGCTCGCCTGTAATCCCAGCATTTGGGAGGCTGAGGCAGGAGGATCGGTGCGAGTTCAAGACCAGCCTGGGCTACAAAAGTGAGCTCAAGGCCAGCTTCAACTGCATAGTGAGAGAGACCCTGTCTCAAAAGACAAAGAAAAAAAAAAAAAAAAAAAAGAAAAACAGTCAAAATGCCACCAAGTTTTTCATGGGCATTAACAAGCAAGTTGAAGTTTTTTAGAAAATTCTAAGCACCCAGAGTAATAAAGAAGAAGCTACAAACTTTGGACTCACATTATCTGATTACAAAACAACAGTGTTCAGATAGTGTGGTATCTCTACCAAGGAGGGCACATAGTTCAGTGAAACGCAGTAGAAAAAGACCTACATATTTGTGGCCATCTGATTATTTTGCAATCTTTTATTATTTTATTGGTATATATTTGCTGTACATAATGATCACACCTATCACAGGGGATGTGTATCTGTATATAATCTTTCTTAATTTTTCTTCTCCCTTTCTTTACTTCCTCCTGCCCTATTCCCCTTGCCTTTGGACATGGTCTTCCTACTTCCCATCATCTACCCTCTGCTTTGCCTTGTTATCCTTTGGGTTTCTCACACATGAGAAACAATGTGATTTTTAAACTTGTTTGTCTTGTTTATTTCATTTAAAATTATGGTCTCAAGATGCATCCATTAACCTAAGAATGACTCAAGTTTAACCTTCATTATGGCAGAGTAGTACTCCATTGTACATAAGTATTGCATTTTGTCTATTCATTCTTTTGTTGATGGGCATATGGACTATTTCTGAGATTTAGCTATTATAAATTTTACTGTTATAAACATGCATATTCTTATGGTTTATGTCTAGTTGTCCCCCCAAAGCTTCATGTATTCATTAGACGGGGACTTCTAGAGTTTGAGACTTGGTCCACGATCCCTGGAATTATGGGTTTTAGTACTGATGGGATTATGGGTCGAAGTACTTCTGGGATTATGGGTGTAGCCTAAGGCAGAGGCTAAGGCGGAGAGCCTGAATGTAATATAAAGAGAGACAGAGAGACAGACTCGAGCTGTTGCTGTTGCTCTGCTTCCCTGATTGATTTGCTGCCTCTGCCACCATTTTGTTGCTATTCCACCACCATCAACTGGATGCTCTCTGCTCTGTTCCACTCAGCCTTGGGCCAGCTGAATATGGACTGGAACCTCTAGTAACTGTGAGCTAAATAAACCTTTCCTTCCTTCATTTTGAGTGTCAGGTATTTGTCCCAGCAACGAGTGAAAAGTAACTAAGACACATATATTACTGTCACATGATGCTTTCAAGTCTTTTAGGAAGAAACCAAGAAGGGAAATATCTGGATCACATGGGACCTCTAATTTTAGTTTTTTGAGGAATCTCCATGATGATTTCCATAGTGGTTTACCCTCCTACCAGCAATAGAATGGAGTTTTATTTGTCCCATAACAACATTTCTTATTGATTGATATCTTGATGATAGCCATTCTTTCTGGAGTAAGGTGGAATCTTAGTGTTGGATTGTTTGTTTATTTGTTTGTTTGTTTTTGAGACAGAATCTTAATATGTAGTTCAAGCTGGGCTTGGATTTTTTTTTTTTTTTTTTTTTGTGGGACCAGGGTTCGAACTCACGACCTTGCACTTGCCCAGCAGGCACTTGTGCCTCGGAGCTATCTCCCCAGCCCCTGGGCTTGGATTTATTATGTAGTCCAGGCTGGCCTTGAACTCCTGGCTATCCTCCTACCTGAGCCTCCCCATGGGTGTGTGCCACCACACATGGCTTGATAATTGTTTTAATTTGCATTTCTCAAATGACCAGTGATAATGAAAATTTGTCAAATATTTATTTGCTGTTTGTAACTTCTTCATCTGAGAAATGTATTCATTTCAGATGCCCATTTTGGACTGGGTCTTTAAATTTGGGGCTCTGAAATTTTAAAGTTATTCATATATTTCCTTTTTCTTGGTGCTACTGTGGAAGGTGTTGTTTCTTTATTTTCTCTCCCAATGAGTTTGTTATAAGTGTAAGGCAATGCTATTGATTTTTGAGTGCTGACTTTGTAGTATCTTGTATGCTGTTCAATTTGGTTACTAAACCTAGGAGGTTTTTAAGTGGAGTTTTGGGAATCTTAAATGCAAAGAATAATATCATCACAAATAATGTTAATTTAACTTAACTTCTTTCTTTCATATCTTATTCCATTTAAAATTTTGTTTTGGTTATTGTTTTTGTTGTTTCTTTCTCTCTGTCTTCTTTACTAGTTTCTCATGATTTGGATTATTTCCCTTTGTTCTTTAGTCTTCTAATTGCTTTCTCTTATTTCTGTGTTTTTCTTCTTATCCATTTTAAATGGTCTCTCTTAAGGGTAAAATAATTCTAGTAAGTCAATATTTACCATATATATATGGTGCCATATATATATGGGAGGTGTTTGTTCAGCATGTGGTGCTGGGGATCAAACTGTGGTCCCTGAGGTTGCCTAAGCTTTCCTAAGCAGGTGCTTTAGACCACTGAACCATCTCATCAGCCGTACTGTATATAATTTTCTGATTTGTCTTTGATATACAAGTATAAATTTGTATTTATGGTTAACAGTGGCATACTATTAGTTATCAGTTAGCTACTTTCCAATCTGTGTTTGATGCTATTTTCATCCCTGATTGTCCTACATTAGGAAAAGTTAGATAGTTGTGATCAATTGATCTGCCTTCAGATTGTCTAGGGAGTGTAAACAATACTGCAGTTCAGTACCAAAGAGCCAGGTGGTAGGCTAGACAGGCTGCACACTTTCATCCTTAATAAATAGAAAATCCAGGATCCTGGGACAGATTAAAAGGTCAAAAGCCACCTATGCCTAGAAGACATCTCTGAAAAGTAGTCATCAGCCTAAAGAGATCTCAACACTAGTAATAAACCTACCTATCACAAGCAATTTACAAGTATCAGTGCAGAAGCAAATTTAAAAAAAAGAAAATGAGAAAGCACAAATGAAAGATGGAACCCAACACTCCCTTCTGGTCCAGGGCAAAGCCGGTGGGAATTACAGTGGAAGAAACCAAAAACCACCCAGATGAATAAATTAATGATTTTTCTGTAATGGTAGCAGTAGAAATTTACAAAACAGATGAAAATATCTCTTGATAAAACCAACACATGAATAATTACACAGATAATTAAAGAGATGAAGATGATAATGAAAGAAATGGCTACTGATCCTAGAGTATTTAAGAGATTCTTTTTTAAAAGGATCTGAAAAAAATATGGAAACCATGAATGCCCAACATAGAGAAGAACTCCATTATATAAATCAGACTCAAATAGAAGTCCAGGAGCTTAAAAATTCACAGAAAATGTATGCAGTACAGTCAATCACTGTGAAGATCATGGAAGGTGACACAACCTTCTACTGAATCTAGAAGACAAACCTGTGGTTGGTGCTCATCAAATGAAAAAAGTACAGGAAAAATCAATCCAACACCTACTAGACAGTATACAGAAGACTAATATAAGATTACTTGGAGTCAATGAGACACCAAAAGACATCACAGAGGACATAAAAGTTTTGTTCACAAAAGTAGTAGCAGAAAACATCAAGCATGGAAAAAGAATTTGGCATACAGTTACTTGATGGGACTTTCTCCATAATAGTCCAACTAACCATGATAAGAAAAAACTACACTGGGGAATATAAGAGTCAAGATTTTAGAAATTAACACAAGAACAGAATGTTAAAAGCTGTTAGAGAAAAAAGTCACCTATAAAGGAAAGCCTATCAGAATCACAGCAGGTTTCTCATCACAAACATTTAAGTCAAGGAGAGCTTGGGGTAAAGTATTATAAGCCCTAATAGAAAACATCCTACAACCCAGAATGATGTATCTTGAAAGTCATCTTTTAAAATTGATGGAGAAATAAAATACTTCACGATAAAAAAAAAAAGTCTGAAAAAAATTCAGGACCACCAAATCAGCACTGCAAAAATTTCTGAGGGACATTCTGGAAAGAGACAAGAAAGACAATAATTCCAAATAGGATGAATCCACAAGGGAAGGCAGGCAATTAAACAGAAGTAATATAAAGGAAAACAACAACATAAAATAATATAAGTCAATATGAATGGTCTCAATTCACCCATCAAAATAAATACATTGGCAGAATGAGTCAAAAAATAAGATCCAAGAATGTGCTAAGTACAAGAAACATGTTTAACTCCAAAAAAGTTCATAGACTGAAGATCAAAGGATGGAAAACAATATTCCACGCAATAAGAACCTGGAAAAAATCAGGGGTAACTATTGTATTTGCAGACAAAATAAATTTCAAACCAAGACTGAGCAAAAGAGACAAAGAAGGCTGCTACACATTAGATAAAAGAACAATCAAGGGGAAGAGATTTTATAAATATCTATCTATCTGTCTATCTATCTATCTATCTATCCATGTGTTATACCCAAGTATGAAAAAAAAAATCATGGACATGAAAATTCAGGTAGTCACTAATAAAATTGTAATGAGGACTCCAATACACACTGTACTGTCACAAACAAATCAGCTACCCCCCCAAAAAAACCAAAGAAATATCAGAGCTGAAAGAAAGCTTTGAACAAAGGGACTTATCGCATGTCTGTACAGTGTCCCACACAATAATAGGTCACACATTCTGCTCTGAAGCAGATGGGACTTTCTCCATAATAGTCCACATGCTAGCTCATAGAATATGCTTAAGTAAGTGTAAAGAAAGTGGAAATATCCCATATATGTTTTTATATCTTAGTGCAATGAAATTAGAAATAAATGGCAAAAGAAACTGCATAAACATATGAAAGTCAACAGGTCAGAAATTAAACTGAAGAAATTAGACAGGTTCTACAAGGAAGTCCTGCACTACAGAAAGGGATGAGCAGGGAATGGGAGCACTTCATAGAAGCTGAGAAAAAATGACTAATGTTACAGAGAGCAACTATGGGAGTGCAGTGTGATCAGAGAAGCCAAGGGACAGGGGACTTTTAGGGGAAGAGATAGTAGTATCAAATAGAACATCAGAGTCAGGCATCAGGAGAGACCACTGAGATGGCCAAATGTGAGGCTGTTTCTGTTACGTGCCAGGAGTAACTGTTATCAAGTTGTATGAGCAGTTTGGTTCTAGAAGGTCAGGAATGAGTGAGAAGGAAGGGGAGATGGCAGGCAGGCAATTTGGCTATGAAGTGGAAGACAGAGAAACGTAGTGAATAGGAAGGAGTAATTGGGGATTAAAATAGTGTTTAAGACATTAAACAGTCAACAGATTTCATTGGCTGTTGAGGCAAAGAAGCAGAACAGAAGCTGAAACTATGTACAAGTGGCCAAACATATAAAAGTCTTACTCATATAAAAGATGTAAGGGGTAGGAATATGAGGAGAACACCCTTCCCTCTGGGAATATAGGGCAGAAATAGTGGCAGGTACAGACCCAGGGAATTCTGAAGGCTTATGAGCAGGAAGTTGAGAGTTCATGGTGAAGACACCAAATTTCTCAATGAGTTTGAAGAAAGAAAGAAAAATTAGAGTGACTGTTATTGAAAGACACTGGAAAAAGGATCTAGTCTTTGATTCATACAGATCTCGAGTGCTGGACTCCATACATCTGTGGTGTCATCAGCCCAGAGCTGTTGTGTGATATTTTTCCCCCATTACAACTGAACTGCTTATATGTGGCCACCAGAGAACCAGGCCTTTGGATTGATGCAGCACGAGAATGTAAGGTGACAATGTGGTAAAAACGTACGATGGTGAGGACACATGCAAATTTACCAATATAGAAGAGAAAGTGAAGAACTTCAGGCACTGGGATGGATGGAAAAAAAAAAAAAAAGAACGGAGCCATGGTGGTGGAATTACTGAGAGAAAAATAGAGTTCAGAAATCTAGGGGGTTTCTGTGAACCTCATAAGAAAATGAGTAAAGCAAGATGCTAGAGGGTCATGGTCAAGATAGGGACCCTCGAGTACAGGACATCAGAGGGGCGATGGCATGGACAATGCCAAGACCCGAAGTGTGGTGATAGAAATTGAAATGTAAGTTAGCGAGAGGTAAAGTCGTGGTGCCCAGACTATGAGGTTGCATGAGCCTTCTTGAATAGTAAAGTCCCCAGAATCACGTGGGTAAAGAGAGGACTGCGAGCAAGGTGCCAAAGCGTTCAATGAATGGGGGAGGGGAGGCAGGAGCGTCAAAAAAATATCAGCCATGAGGAGCATGACCCAGACCTCAGAGGAGGCATTTGCACACAACAAGAGCAGAATGATTAGGGAGGAAGGGTGCTGCTGAGAGTTGACAGCTCAGTGATGGGTAGGGCGAAAAGGAAAAGGGATTCCACTTGACAGAGACGCAGGGGGTGGTCTTGGTGTGTGGCCAGATTTCTATTAAGGTGAGAGAGGGAAGGCAAGGCTGCCCCTGATCTGAGTGATGGGGCACATATGGGGAAGGTGGAAGCAGCTGCCAGGAATAAGGGAGAAGGAAGCAGTGTGGCTGGGAACCTGCACGAACTCCACAAGCCCCACGTCACGACTTGGGATTTAGGTGTCAGGGTTAAGAGGCACAGGCGGGGGTTGTTGGCATCAAGGTTCTGGGCAATTAAATATGGTGACCTCACAGTCCTTAGATGCTGCTACGATGGTAGTGAAGTGTTCTGCTGATACCTCAGAGGAAGAAGAGCTGGAAAAGATTCCTGTCTGGAACACTGGAGAGAAATACTCTAGGATATATACCATCATTTGGAATCAGCAGCAGCCAATGGTTACTTCAAGGGGAAAGAGTTTACCTGAAGTCTTTCTTTTCAGTGAAAAGGTTGTGCCAAATGTTCCCTCAGTGGGTGCTCGCTTAACGGTATTGAAAGAGTTTGGCACAAATCTGTTAACTGTGGAATAATAGAACTTCAAAGCAGTGAGGCATGGAGAAAGGGTTCATTCCTACAGTATAGTTTCATGTGCTGGATGTTTCAACCCCAGCTGGCTACCTGGGGACGGAGGCCCCTGGGCAACCTTGGACCATCTCCAGCAGTTGTATTTCCCCAGCTTGTCTGCCTCTCTCATTTGTCCCAACGCATCCTCATCTTTCTCTCCTTGTGGAAGGAATCTCACCCACTTCTGTCTGGCTCACTCATTTTTCAAGCCTCAAACCTCAGAGGGAGAGGAAGCCAAATATCTTTTCCTTGTTAAGCTTTTTCTGACTATCTTGGATACACTTAGGCATTCCTTCTGCTACATTCCTACCAAGTTCTTTTTTCTTTTTTTCTTGGTACTGGGGATCAAACTCAGGACCTTGTTCTTGCCAAGCAGGCACTTATCCCTGTGAGATTTATCCCTGGTCCCTTACCAAGTTCTGCAGACTTTCCTGGCAACAATGATCCCATCGTAGTCAAATTGCTTCCCTCTATCTTTAAACCTCAGACACTTTGAGGCTAAGGACAGGATCAAGTATATTTACTTTGTATCCCTAGTTCCTAGAACAGTGGTGGAAACATTATAGGTTCTTAATTACTAGTTGAATGAATAAATTGACAAATAGATGAAGTAGAAGTGAGACAATGCTATAGTTTGGGGTTTTTCAAGGGGAAACAATACAGTGCAGGACACATATTTTATAAGATCATTTTACAATGGATCACCAAAAGAATCATGCACAAAGACTGCAGGAAATCTGTGCACAGACTAAAAACCAAAGACTCCAGCTGAGGGCCTCAATCCCATGATAATATCCTGCTTGCTTCCAGCTCAACACCTACAGCCCATAGCTGTGCCTTCCACGAGTCCATCTGGAGGACTAGAGCCCATGACGATGTCTCACACAGGCGTGTTTCATGGATCTCTGCCAGGAAGACCCAAAGGTCAGTGGTGGAGCTAGACATTCTGTGCCAGTGGAATCAGGGGCTATGCCAGCAGTCTACATGATCTGTGTCAGTGTCTTGGTTACTGTTCCGTCATTGCTGGGACAAAATACCTGACATCCAAAATGAAGGAAGGCAAGGTTCATTTAACTCATAGTTAGTGGAAGTTTCAGTTCATATTCAGCTGGCTCCAAGGCAGAGTGGCATGTGGCAGAGGGCAACGATTTATGCAGTAGAAAAAGAACAGAGAGCAAAGGGAGGGGCAGCAGAAGACAATGAAGAGCAGAGGAAGAGCAACAGCTGTGGCATCCATCAAGCCTCTCCCTTCTAAATTCTGCACTGGCACTCCTCTGTGAAGATTGGAGCTCCTCCGAAGTGGCACGGATGCAAAAATCAAGCTCCTCCAAACACCAGGATTTCTCCAAGGAATTGGGGCAGTGCTGGGCACCACAAAGTCTCCCTCAACTCCTCTTTGTACACTTTTGCTACTGAGTCACTCTGGGGTGGCCTGTCTGGCCCTATGGTGGGACCAATCACACTCCAGATGGGACTAATCACGTCCCAGGGCAGGCCCTCTGCATCCTTCAGGATGGCTCCCCCACAACCCGGATCTGGCAGAGCCAATCCAGCCAAGCTTCCTCAAGTGACACAATGTATCAACTAGCACAATCCAGCACCCCACCCTGATTCTGTGTCAGGTCTGCTGGGATCATCCAGTGGATATGGGCACTGTCTACTTCCTCTGTCTACCAGTGCAGGCAGACACTCCTCAAGTGGACACTATGTTTTCTTGATTTTTTTTCATAAGCATGAATAATGTTTTTAGTATTCTTATTTTATTCTTGGTTTTGTTTCTTCCTTTTTCCCTCCTGTCTCTTCATCAATTTCCCAAAGTTTGGGAAATCTTCCTTTATCATTCAGCCTTGCTTCTAATCTCTTGCTCTTCTTTTGTTTCTCTATTTTTTTTCTTAATCCTGTTATTTAAATTTTTCCCTTGAGGGTAACATTTTTCTATTCATGACATGTTTACTGTATATAATTTTCTGTTTTGTTTTAAATTTTATATGACTATAAATTTTGTTCTAATGGGGAAAGGTGACAAATCCATAGTACTGTTGTTCATCATTTTTGGGGCTGAACTTGATGCTATTGTTACTGCTGATTGTGTTACTTTAGTCGAGGTGACACAGTTGCTATTGCATTTGTTCTTTGTATGCTTGTATGCCAATCCTGCGATTGTCTGGGAGTCATAAGTAATACCATAGTTCAGTGTGCTTAGTCAAATGGGCAGCAACTACTCAGCCCTCACCAGTTGAACAGGTAGGACCTTGAAAGACTCAAATACCAAAGCCAGCTACACCTAGGAGACCTATCTGGAAGGTACTCATTACTCAAAGGTGTCTTGATACTACTAATAAAGCCACCTACCATAAACAATGTACATGCATTAGCACAGAAAATAAATGTTTAGAAATAGAAAATAGGAAGTCACAGAAGCAAGATGTAACACCAGATCTCCAACTCACTCAAGGCAAATCTAGGGGGCACTGGAGTGGAATAACACAAAAGTCATTATCTGAACTTCCTGAAATAGTAGTAGTAGAAGTAACAAAGAGGATGAATGAAGCTCTACAAAACAAAACAAAACTAAATCAGAAATAATTTCTCAGATAGTGAAAGAGATGATGACTATAATGAAGAACATGATTTTAAAAATAGAGGCATTTAGAAAAGTGAGGAAAAAAATAAAAAAGGAAAGTGAGGGAAATCATGAATGGCCATCAGTGAACGACTGGATAAAGATAGAGTTTTCATGCACAATAAAATACTCCTGTTCCATAAAGCCGAATACACTTGAGACATTTCAGAGGAATTGGATGCCCTCTGAGACCATATTTTTGAATGAAGTGCATTGGATACACACGTTTAAGTGTGTCATTGTTTCTCTTGTATGACAAGCTTTAAGGACAAATAAGGACCAAAATAGATAACAGATACTGCAAAGTTGGAAGAAAATGTTAAAATGAGAAGGGGAGCAAGGGGGAGAAGAAAGAAAAAAGGAAAGAAAAAGAGAATAGAAGGAAAGATGGACACAAAGCCTTTAAATACAGAAAGGAACAAAGGCTGGAGGGAGGGAAGGGTACAAGGAAAGAAAAACAGAGATATATAATACCCAGTTATAAGTTTCATATGATAATTGTCATTATGTAAATTATCAATGCCCCAATAAAATTAATTTTTTAAAAAGGAACTTGCCATGGGCCCCTAGTGGCAATCTAAATTACCTAGTCAAATAGCTAAGGCTTTCCATCCACAAGCTCCCCGTTAACTAGACAGTCTTCACTTTCACTGCTCACTGTCCCATACCTGTGCTGTTCTTCCCACTTCTTTCTATTATGACTTATGTGGTCACAGGTGGAGCTTTCTCAGAGGCAGTTGGATCTAGACTGTCTGATAGCAGGACAGAGGGCTGTGATTATCGAAGTCAACCACTGACTGGCTTGGCATAGTTCTGGGTATGGATAATGATGAGGCCCTCCTGGGTGTGAGTGCTACCCATCCAAAAGGCACGCAGGGCAGATATAATATGAAATAAAAGAAAAGAGCTGCTATGTATGATTGCTGTCTTCTGCCCATGACCCACTTCTCTGCAATGGCCCTCTCCAAAGCCACCCTGCCTTGGAGTCAGCCAACTATGGACTGAAAACTCTACAGACTATGAGCCAAATAAACCTTCCCTCCTTAGATTTTGGGTGTATGGTGTTTTGTTTCAGCAATGAGCAGAGTGACCAAGGCACTTTCCAGAATTCTGTCCTTGATTAGCCCTCCTAATCTGAGTATTCTCCTCACTCCTCATCAACAGTTTACATTTGACCCTTTCCTGTTAAGCTAAAGACTAGCATTTCTACTCAATATTCTTTCTTCTCTGTGACATCATGTTCTAAATTTTTGTTGTTGAGTTTCATTTGTTTCATTTTATTTTTTTGCATTGAATTTTTCTGTATACTTTTTAAGTCTGGATTTCATTTCTACCTTTTGATTTGTAGATTGCTGGGGAACTTTCCTGGGGCTTCTTTATGTCTTCAACTTGTCGTTAGGCTTCTTCAACAAAAGAGCTGAATCCTTGTTCCTGATACACTCTGTCCACCCTCCAAACTACACAAGAAACACTTCTGAGCTTTATCTAAGTACTGAAGCAGATACCTGTTTCAGGCTGCAATTCTCTCGTCTAAGAGGAGCAAGGCATGTACAACATCATTATGAAGGCTGCTAATAACCCACAAAATATCAGGCCTTAATCATAGAATCTAATGCTGTTATCTTGGATAGAGAAAAGGTCTTCACCGATGTCATCAAGTTGAGCCTCTTGAGATGGAAAGATCACCCTAAATTATCAATGTGGGCCCTGAAGGACATTAGAAGAGTCGTGCAAGGGAGAGGGAGGCTTAGCAGAACAAAGCAGAGAAGGCGAGGTTGGAGTGGGGAGCATAAGCCAGGACACACAGGTGGGATCGCAACTGACACACAATTTTCTGCTGGAAACCCCAGAGGGAACTCAACTCTGCCAAGTACTTAATTCACCCGAGTGATATTTATTTCATACATCTTAGCTCCAGAATCATTTTAGAGAATAAATTTATACATCTACAGCAGGAAAAAGCCAGAACTTAGAAAAAAAAAAAAAAAAAAAAAAAAGGAAGTGCTCCTCCAAGTATACATGGGCGTGCTGATGCTGGACAGGCATTTGAATGGTGGCTTATAAAGATCTCTTTCTATTGCACATCACTCTGTCTAGCCTTTTTAGCCACTTCAGTGGGTGAATAAATGAATTTGTTTTGTAGCTAGATAAACTGTGGGCTCCGGTCTTTGTTCTACCACTTACTAGCTATTTTCCCCAGCAAGTTAAGCCTTGGGTTTATTATCTAAAACATTGATAAGGTAGTGGTCATGATATAAGTAAGTGTTGTTCTATAAATAACAAGTTCATGTATACAATGCTTTATGCATTACTCCCAGAAGTACTGGAAGTAATATTCCAGTACTTCTTAACTATCATTTTTACTGTTGTTTTTAAAAATAGATTCAGAAATTCTCTTATAACCTAGATGTATCCAAATCCTAAGAGCTGATTTACACTACTCTGGAAGCCAGAAAGTCAAAGTTTATGATGAGATTGTCAAGCAGACCAGATACCATGTCACCACTCTCTACCTTCTCCCTTGGGGCAGTGTCAGAGACATACAGAGAAATTTTCATACTGTATGTCTCATTTTAAAGAACTCTGGCATGACTTACTCCTGTCCTTGCAATGTCATCATAGCCTCATTTTTTATAGAGCATCATATTTTCAATTTAATTTATGCTGAACCATGGCAGTGAAAGCCCACTACATTTAAAACCTTTGACCCCAAAAGGATGACTTCTCTGATCACTAAGTCCAAGATCTTGGCTCTGTCCTCTGTTAGGGACTACAATCCCTCTTGCTGTCCTTGATTATCATTCTTTGTCCTCAAAGGAGAGAAAAGCAAGTTTTTGTTATGGGGGCAGATGATGTATTATCCTGAGTTGCACAAAATTTCCCACTGGAAACCTCAGCAGCAGAGGGCCAAGTGCATTAGTCAAAGGTGCTATGGATGTAAAGAGGTTAGAACTGGGTGTCCTCAACTACCCTTTGAATTTTCTTCCTGAGATATTTGTCTGGGAGTTCACCTCACATTCCTGATATTTGCAAAGGAGCTTATGGGGCTTCTGCCTTTAATATAAGACCAGCTGGTGTCTGTCTCCTACAGTCAGCCTTCAAAGGCTGTGAAATTCTCCTTCCAGCAGTCCTGAAGGGAATCTCAAAGATGTGGGCAGGTAATTACAAAATTCTCTTAAAATCAAGCCTCTTTCCTGGCCCCAAAGTGAGTCAAATGTATTCTCTTCTGCATTTTTCTGTCTGTCTCTTTCTCTCTCATACTTTCCTTACATGTGTGAGTGTGTGTGTGTGTGTGTGTGTGTGTGTGTGTGTGTGTGTGAATCTACACAGAGCATTCTAATAAAACTGACAATGAAGGTTAAACATATTTGAAGGAGACAGTCCTTTATTGCAACTTCTTTTAAAATTAAAAATCTGAAAGGTTAGGAACACATTATAAGAGCATCAAAAAAGAACAAATCTCAAACATCTTTTTTTTTTTAAATTTTAAAATTATTATGGCCAGCTCAGCCTGCCCTGGGGGTGGGGCTGGTGTAGCATGCAGTGCTGGGGCTCGAACTGTGGTCCCTGCAGTTGCCTAAGCTTTCCTAAGCAGGCACTTTGGACTGCTGAACCATCTCACTGACCCTCAAACATCTTATTTGAAAAAAAAAATTAAATATGGTCACAGAGTTATAGTCTTTCTAGAACCAAGCTTCGGCTCTCAGCCCCCAGTTGTGACTATGTCTAGTTGGATTATTCCTTTTATTCCTTTTCTCCTATGTAAGAAGATACAGAATGTTCTGTTTGTGGATAGGTCCTTTTAAACTCGTGTCCTCTCTCTTCCTGTTCTTGTGTGTGTGTGTGTGTGTGTGTGTGTGTGTGTGTGTGTGTGTTAGCTATCTGAGTCAACCAACTTGTAAGGAGGAAAGATTCATTTTGGCTCATAGTTTCAGACCATGATCTCTTGGGTCTGCGCTTCTGGGCTTGTTGAGAGGCAGCATACTGGGGTGGGAGCATGGGACACGCATGGAGCAGCTGCTCACCCCACAACTTTGGGGTGCAGTGAGAGAGAGGAAAGGGCTGGACTTCCTTGGCAATCCTGCTCCTGCTCATGTAAGACTTACCATGGCCCTGCCAGTGAAAGGTTCTATCACCTACTATTGCTACATAGGGAACCACACTTTTAACCAATTACCGGTCCTATTGTTTTAAAACAGGATGACTAAAAATTGCATTTTTGTTAATTTTTTGACTTAATATGACAGGAAATATAAAAATAATCTTGTCAAATTTATTCAATGTGTTTTCTGTGTATGATGTATCTTAAAACATCCAATATACAATGCAGTGTTACAATGTGGACAGTAGTATCTAGTCTCTGATTTCTAATGGGTTCTGGCCCTACTATGAATTGCTAATCATTATGGCGGTCATCTCATATGGCTGAAGCCCTTACAACAACAACCCATCTTCCCCAAGACCACCTCCTCGCTTCTTGTCTAACTCAGCCCAGGGTGCAATTTCCTTTCACCTCTCCTGCCACCTCAGGAAAGACCCCCTAGTCAGCTCCTCAGGTGTCTCTAAACATCCCCCTCAAACTCCATCCCTGGCAAAAGGCCATAAAAGCCTCAGCCTCCCTTTGTTCAACTCCAGAGAATCCCTCATCTTCCCCAAATTCTCTGTGTCCTCCAAGATAATAAAGCCCTTTTTCCTTTTTTCTTCTGCCTGCTTCTCTGCTGTGATGCTGTCAAAAACCTATCATTTTCCATTATTGTTTTGCTTTAAACAACCCACTTTAGACTCATGCTGGCCTTTTATTCCATGGGGAGCATAATTTTGATAAAATGCCTGTCCACTAAATACAGTGAAGACGTTGACAGATATTCTGATGGGTGTTTGGCTAGCCTGTATTTTTTAATCATCTGAACTATTAGACCTAATCTAAATTATAAATGACTTTTCTTTTGAGACAGAGTCTTGCTACATGGTACGCGCTATCCTTGAACTCATGATGTAGTCCAGGCTGGCCTTGAACTAATGTGAACCTCTTGCCTCTGCCTCCCAAGTGCTAGAATTACAGTGATGCAGCACCATGCTCAGCCCTTGTGAATGACTTTTTGAGTTCTCCTGTTTAGAATAAGTACAAACAAGTTCAGTATTGTTTGGTCCAGGAGGTACATGAATACAAAGATAATAGTTTTCCTTGCTTTATGATTATAGGATAGCTTGTTAGATGTTGGTCAACTCTGTCAACACCACCCACGAAATTATTATAATCATTGACCACTATTACTATATTGTTAGTTTCATTTCTTTTTCCAAGTCCTGCCATTTCTGTATTATAAATAGTTAGCAATAAGGAGGTGTCTTTTTTGTTCTTTCATGTCATAACACAGACATTCCCTCTCTGTCATGCTAACATTTCTTTTTTTAGTTTTTCCGGCTGCAGATCTGTTGGCCCTTTCTTCCTACTCAGTCTCAGGGTCCAAAATGTCTTCACTTTGTATTGTAAAAAAAAAAGACTTTTGGAAAATTTAAAAATTATGTTTAATGTCTTTATGTTAAGAGCTTTTATAAATTGTAGAACAAAATTATAGGTTATTTTTCACAAATAGAATAGACACAAATCAGTAAAAGAAAATAAATAGCACTCATTGTTAGATTTCACTAAAAACAAATATCAATGGTGAATGCAATTTCTAAATTTAAAGGTTTGCAAAGAAAATAGTCATAATAAAATAAACACATGCGAGTGAGTCTCATGCAAACAAGTCAACTGGATGAAATGACACCTGCCAGAGTGACATTCAGGATACTTGATACAGAAACAAATGTGTTACCAGTGTCATGCTTGTGGTAAGCTGGTAAGTGCTTAGAACACAGGTTTTAGGGGGAAAAAGGATGACCCAGATCCAAAGGGTAGCACTATGGGTGACCGGTCTATTTAGGAGTAATGGGACTGGGCTGATCCACAGAGTCCCTTGGGTTAGCACCACAAGCCTTAGCTTTGGTATTAATGAAATTGTAAGGCATTAAACATATCTCCAGGAAATATAATGCCATAATGAAAGATGGGCTGTCTCACTACATTTAAAGTTATTTTGTCTGTTGCTTAGAAAAGAAACATAGCATGATAATGTCTTGGATCGAATATCAAAAGCAGGGACAATGTAAACAAAAACAGATAAATGAGATTATGTCAAATTAAAAACCTGATTTAGGCAAAGGACCTAAGCAAACATTTCTCTAAAGAAGACATACAAATAACCAGTAGATAATGAAAAAAAAACCTCAGTATTACAGTGCTTAGGGAAATGCAAATCAAAACTGTACAGAGGTATCACTTCACCTGTGTTAGAATGGCTATTACTTTAAAAAAGGATAAAGTGCCGCCAACATGGTGGGGAAAAGGAAACATTTTACACTGTTGGTAGGGATGTAAGTTGATGCATCCCATGTGGAAATCAATATGGAAGTTGCTCATTAAAAATTTAAAATAGAACTTAGTTTAGTCCAGCAGTGTAATTTCTGTATGTATGTACAGAGGAAATGAAATCAGCATATTGAAAGGATATTTGCACTGCTATGTGCATTGCAGTGTCTTTCACAAGAGCCAATATGTGACTAAATCAGTGTGAGCATCCATCAAAGGATGAATGGATAAAGAAAATGCAGAACACACACACCATAGAATATTACTCAACTTTTAAAATGAAGAGAATCCTGCCATTTGAGACAAAATGAATTGACTTGGATGAAATTATGCTGAGAGAGATAAACCAGGCACAGAACGTTGAGCACTGCCTGACCTTACAGTGGAATATAACTATTCACACATAGAAATAGAGGATAGAATGGTGATTGTGAGGGGCTCAGAGGAGAGAGAAATGTGGAGGTGTTGATGGGAAGAGTACACACTTTCAGGTATCCAAATTAAATAGGTATAGATATCAACCACACAATATCTGTATAGGATCTATACAATTTTCTAGGAGAGCTGGCCTTATATTAAGTATTATTACAAATGAAGAACAATAGAGGGAGTGTAGGAACATTCCAGGAGGTGATAGTGGCATTGATGATGGTGGTTTCATGGTTTATGTTTATTGCAAGTACAGCAAGTTTTATGCATTAAATATCTATAGCTTTTTATATGTCAATAATGCAAAACGTATTTTCCTCAAGCGTGATTTTCTTTAATTCTGTCCTAATTTCTTTCTGTGGCTGAGGTCAGGAGTGTGTCCAGTTGAAGTGTGCTAAGTCCTTCATCTTTTCTCTTTGAATCTCCATGGTCAAGTCTACCACCCTGTCCACACGGTCCCTCCTTGCAATCTCAGGGCTCCAACGTGGCTTCTTGGCTCTGCTTCTCTCTTCCTCTCCCAGCCTCTTATTCCTTCACCCTGGCTTCGCTTTCCCATTTCCTCTTCCTGGCACTCACCTCTCACTCTAGAACTAGTGTGTGATGGAAAATACATAACAACTCGCTGGGAAGGTGGGTGATTCTCAGCATTTGCTAATTTCTGTATTGTGACTGCTCCCATGACGGGGATATTCCCAAGGAGCTTACTGAGTCACTCACAGAACTCCTCATGTTTCACGACCAGCCCTGTGGAAGGGTAAGAGCCATCTCACACGTCATCGATCGAATACTGCCTTGGATGTGCACTTGCACGTCCCTCTCTGATCTGAAGCTTCTCCAAGTACAGCCTCATTGTTTATACTTTCTATCTTTGCACTCTGCCGTTAGATAGTTGAAATCTTGGTTTTATGTCTTTAAAACCATTAGTCATCTTTGTTAAATTATTTTTTTATTGTTTAAATTTAACAATGGTTATATTACATATTTTCATCATCAGATCAGTTTAGATTAATACATATAGGTATATAAGATTGATCAAACAATTAAACATTAACCTTTCTAAATCCACATTACTTTTTTTTTTAAGAGTTAAAAAAATCATGTTTATTTTTCTATTTCTTTAAATTTTTTTCAATTCTTTTATTGTTTAAATTTAACAATGGTTATATTACATATTTTCATCATCGGATCAGTTTAGATTAATACATATAGGTATATAAGATTGATCAAACAACTAAACATTAACCTTTCTAAATCCACATTACCTTTTTTTTTCTTTTCCCCCTTTTTTTCTTTGAAAGTTGACATATTGCATATTGTCCTC